>MPUH01000767.1:0-35849 GCA_001970955.1 Stentor coeruleus | reverse complement strand
AAATCACATATGAATTTATAGTATTGCAATTTACCATTATTATTATCCCTTCAGATTTACCCACTGCAACATAAGATCCATCTGGACTTACAGACATAACTTTGATTAAGCCGAAGTGGTAGTTAACAATATCTTCAGTTGAACAATCAGGATAATTCCATTTTATTAGTTTATTTGAAGTAACAAAATAAACTATATTTTTCTTATCAAATAATACCATGTCCCTAATGTTTTCGTCTCCAGAAATTGTATATACTATTTTTTTTTCCTCAATAGAATACACGTCAATAAAGCGATTATGTTTGAAGATAAACAAGTATTTCATGTCTGCAGAAGGAAAAATATTACTGATATCTTCTTTGTAATTATAATTACAAACACCAAAATACTTACGCATGCATCTATCTAATCTTTCTGTAGTTATTAAATATCTGTTAAAATGACTAATTTTTATTTCAAAATTCATACTCTTTTCTTTAGAATGAAGCTTAGCATTGCTACATAGTAAGGGGAGATTGCATTCTTGAGGAATTTTACTTTGCCAAATACCCATTTTATAATAGTTTTCTGTTTTATTAAATACAAAGTTCAATTTATACTAATTTTATAAAAATATAAAGTTGTTGTATAAAATAATCTACCTAAATTTAGCCTTAAAAAGCTAAACTTATAGTATTCTCTTCAGTAATCATTAATAAGATAACTATTTAACCTGTTCTAAATCTATAAAAATAGCATAAAGCCAAAGCTAAAAAATCGTAAGGTATACTTTATGGATTAAAAGCCTATAATTCCAGCTGAAGTATTTAAGTGCCTCAATACTAAACACATTAAAATATACAAATCTTAATTTTCTCTAACGTATTTTTCATTATAATAGTATCAAAAGTTAGTTAGAAAATATATCGTTCATAGTTGTGAACTCTGTGTTAATCAATTTTCAGTTGTTTTCTCGCATTATTATATAATGGGCATTCTTCTATAATATGTTCTTCGTCTTCGATAAGTTTAGGACAGGAAACATAGAAATGGTTTATTTTTAAGTGTCTTGAGTACTGGCACATCATTGAGTGGTTTTATCCTGTTCTTAATCAAAAAATAATTGTGATCGCACGCTTCCTATGTGTATTTTCTTTCAGATAAAGACAAACCTTTTTCTTATTTAGATTACCGCATAGTTTTCTATAGAGATTTGTGGTCGATTTACTTACAAGTGAGTTATATCTTCTTAGCCTTTCAGAGTTTTTTATTATTTCAATATCTTTGTTAATTAGATCACACTGGAAATAAGACTAAAAAATAGCTATTTATAAGTAATCAAGATAATTTTATTAATTATGATTTTTTCATGTTATTAATTTCGATATGCATATAACAGTTGATATCTGCAAGTGCAGCAAACTTTTCTATAGTTAAAGTATCCTTTAAGGATAGTTACTAATAAATATACAGAAATTATGATTAAAATATCCTTTAAGGATAGTTGTTAATAGATATACAGAAATTATAATTATAATGACATCAAATATTAACGAAGAAAACAATGTTGAAGTTGAAAGTCCTAGAAATCTTATCTTTGAACGCCTTCAGACAGAATATGGAGAAGAAGACGAAAACTTGGAATATGAATTGATAGGAACAGAACTTAAAAAGTGGGCTGAGTTCGGTTTAGCTTTACTTGCAACGTTGATAATACTCCAAATCAGAGTTTTTTGTGACATGACACTATCTTACTCAGTGATTCCTTTCATAATTCACGAATGCAAAGTAATTTTTTCAGCTTTTATCTTATATAAAGCTAATCAATCAAACAAAATCAATTTAATCAAAACCTTACTCCCAGCATCAGGAAACTTATTTTTCTACTCACTTTTAATTGCCTATTTCGAGACTGAAGCTTTTAACTTTATCATTCTTATCTCTCCACTATTTCTTTTTAACATCATCACAATCTTCCTTCGAGGTAAAGCATACAGTCAATGCCAATCATTTTCAAGGATAGTAATATCTATATAGTACTTTTTTTGTGGAAACTGGGTCAAAATCCTAACGGTTCTAAGTATTGGCTTGAAACTTGATGGCTTTACAAGCTGGTCTTGGGTAGGAATTTTATGGCCTGCATGGATTGCTTTAAGTTTTTTATGCGTTATGAGCATCGGGGGTTTATTAGTAGCAGTAAGTTCAATATGCGCATTTTACTATAAAGAATCTCACACTGGGGACCTTCTTTCATCTTTATGGTTTTTCTATACAGTAGCTGGGGCATCGGTTTCTTTCTGTATCCTACTAGTATCTCTTCTTAACAATTCTAGCAGCTTTCCTTATTTATGGATGATTATTTACCTCTTTATGTTCCTTATAATCACTTATGCTTTATACGATCATTTAGTAAGATGGTGGAGATCTTTTTTCAGTACAAATGAACAAATTTCTTTGCCAAGCAATTCTGTATCAGGACGATTGCCATTGCCTCTGTCCCAAGAGTCGCATTATAGACGAATTATTAATGCTGTTAAATTACCTCCACAAGCACTTGTCAGGCTTAGTAGCACATATTTTCAGCCGATTGAGAGGATGCATACTAATAAAATCACAAGGACTTTGTCTGATGAAATAAGAGATAAAAAAGTTGATATTGTCCATTTGAGGAGCTTAAGCACTCCTGGTAAGGAAATAGCCAAAGTGGCGAAGAGGAATGGCAGTGATTTATCATTTTTAGAAAAAAAATGCTCAATTTGCTTTGAAAATGAGTGCAATGCAGTGCTGATGGAATGTGGTCATGGAGCAATTTGTAGTAGATGTGCGGAGATATTGTTGAATAATAAAGGCAAGTGTCATATATGCAGAGGAGAGATTACTCAGGTGCTTAAAATTAGAGTGGAAGCTGACAAAGTACTTAGTGTGATTGGGGTTGGGGTTAAAGCGAATGCATTAAGCATTTAAATTGAATTGATGATTAAATAAGCATGGATGACTAAGTATTTATATTGCTAGTTAGAGAAATGTTTGGATTATAGTGATTTACTAATTCAGAATTGATAGAAATTCATTTATTTGTTTTATTATAACTAATTTATCATAAGCCAAAGATATTTTAGTAAACTTGCCTACTAAAATAATAAAGCTCTGAATTCTATTTCCTTTGAAATTTCTGTTTATCAATCCACCAATAAAATAATTTTTTGATGTTTGCTTAATAGCTTTTATGTTTATTGGAGAAATTTGCATAACTTTAAAATTATTTTTTTAACTTAAGAATTGCTACTTTTTAAATCTATCTACTGTTAAATTTCGATGGCAAATTATTACATCAGAATATAATATATATTTAAGAATTTTTAGATTAAAAAAGAATGTTAAAAAAAATTAAAGAATCTCAAATCATATAGCAAGATTAAGTAGTAGAAGTTAGACTATTAAAGGTAATAATAATTTCTTAAGGATTAGCACAGCTGGTTTTTAAATTATTCTTTATTTAGAGAGTTTCTATGAACAACTTTATAGGTAATATAGTTTTATATATAATCTGAATATTTATATAGTTCATTAATAAAAATGCATAATAAATCATATCAAAGCTATTTATCCAAATTTTAATTAAAATTATTTTCCATAGTTCTTTGTTAATTCGGTTATCTTCTTTATTTTCATGCAATCATTTTGTTTGTAAAATTGTAAATTTTTCTTATTCTATCTGATTGTTTTTGTTCATAATTTTAAAGAATTCATAATAATGCTTAACTCATCATCATGCCTTTTTTCGCCCTTCAAAGTTTTTCTTCTGGTTGAATGGTTACATTCCTCGTTTCCACTGTAAGTTGCCATCAGCAAAGTATAACCATAAATTTTCCTACACCAAAAATCAAAGTCAAGTGATTTTTCATCATTTAAACCATGATTAGCTTTCTTAAATTATTATAAAGTCAATGCCTTCAAATTGGACACTCACAAAATTAAAAAAGTGTCCACTTTAGAAGGCTTTTTAATTTCAGCACTTCCTACTTCAATCTTAACTAATTTAAATTAGGCTATGACAGAAATTATATCAAATATAATTGATACAAAATCCATAAAATATTGCCCATGATTTTTATTACTTCTTTCAACTTAATCTTTAGCACATATAGGATTTTATTTCAATCTCTTATTTGTAATAAGCCACTTTATATACAATAAACAAAGTAAATCTCTTGTAAAAATGCATAATCCTAAGAACAAATTGGCTATAGTAGACCTAAGGTAGGTAATTAAATAATGGCCTTCTTACATAATTTTAGCCATATCTAACTTAGTGTTCTAACGAAAATACTTATCAGGACCAAAATTCTGACCACAGAAAAAGGTTTTTGTACTTCAAGATCTCTAAGTACGGAAACACTCCACAAAGTTCACAAAATTCAATGATAACTCTACTTTATCAATATCTTTAACCTTGAAAGTTGATCAAAAATAATTTTTGAATTACTAACACTATTTCCTACATATTCCTCAAAAGAAGTCCTAAAGTTCATCCACAAAAGACTTAGAGTCGAAATATGTGGGGTTTATATCTTCTATATGATTGGTTATAAATACAAATAATGAGCTCCGAAAAAAAGAGATATGTTCCTAAGAACCAAGCGCCAAAGTCCGCAACAGAGTCCCGACCTGTAGATACCCGATTTCGTACAGAAGATGTAACAAACACAAAAGGCAACGAATGGGAAGACTATTTTCTAAAACGTGACCTTCTGATGGGAATATTTGACAAAGGGTTTGACAAACCATCTCCAGTACAAGAAGAGTCAATTCCAGTAATCCTTGCAGGCCAAAGTGTTATTGCCAGAGCAAAAAATGGCACAGGGAAAACTGCAGCTTTTGTTATCCCTATTCTAGAAAAGTGCGACATCACAATTTCTAATATCCAATCAGTTGTCCTTGTTCCTACAAGAGAACTTGCATTACAGACAAGCTCTGTAATAAAAGAATTAGGCAAGTATCTTAGCATAGAATGCATGGTTAGTACTGGAGGAACTCCTTTACGTGAAGATATTTATAGGTTTTACAAGCCTGTTCATATATTAGTAGGGACTCCAGGCAGGATTTTGGACCTTGCCTCAAAGGAAGTTGCGGATTTGTCAAAGGCTCATGTTTTGGTAATGGACGAAGCTGATAAGCTCCTGTCACAAGATTTCCAGCCTATACTTGAACAGCTTATTGAATATTTCCCTAACGATAGACAAATTTTGATGTATTCAGCAACTTTTCCTATACATGTTAAGGACTTTTCCTCGAAGTACCTTCCTAATGCACATATGATTAATTTGATGGACGAACTTACTCTTAAAGGACTTACGCAGTATTATGCATTTGTGCAAGAAAAAAAAAAAGTCCATTGTTTGAATACACTTTTTTCCAAACTCCAGATCAACCAGGCAATAATATTCTGTAATTCTACACTGCGGGTTGAGCTTCTAGCCAAGAAAATCACTGAGATCGGGTACTCCTGTTTTTTTATCCACTCCAAAATGCAGCAGCCGGATAGGAACCGTGTATTTCACGACTTTAGAAACGGTGGATGTCGCTGCCTAGTAAGTTCTGACCTTACAACACGTGGAATCGACATCCAAACTGTGAACGTAGTTATAAATTTTGATTTCCCCAAGAATTCTGAAACTTATTTACATCGAATTGGCAGGTCAGGAAGATTTGGGCACCTAGGTTTAGCAATCAACTTCATAACTGAAGACGATAAGGAAAATATGTTTATGATCGAAAGAGAGCTTGACACTGAAATCCAACCAGTTCCCCAAGTCATAGATAAGTCTCTTTATACTTAAATTTAGTTATTTAGTTTAGGAATCCTGTGTGTTTTAAAGCCCATATTTTGGATTAAACTATTTACTTTGTCTCAGGCAGGGTAACGTCATCCTAATTGATTTATTGTCTTAGACATAGATATATTGCCTGCACAGTTGTATAGAAATATCGCTTCCACTGAAATCAGAAAGTTTTTCATTAAGATGTGAGATTTTTTTCTTCATCAACTGAAAGCATTGAGTTTGTTTTTGAATCAAAAGAATGCTACTGTTTTTAAAGGCTTTTTTCTATATAAACCACAAATGATAAGCAAATTTTTCATGGGTTGTAGTGTTTTTAGCTGTATTGATAAGTTTGAAATAGAGAATTGGGAAGACTAAAAACGAAATCACTCAATATAATAGTGATTAAGAGGCAGCGAGCAAAAAAATGTATTGGTTCTTTAGTGTATAATAGAGGATAAACGCTGGTCCTTGAAGAGTCATGCTATATATCATAGATGATATTTAGTCATTTTCATTTGGCCAGTATAGCAACTGATATTTAATTTAATTACTGAAAGTTTTCATTATTATTTTTTGATTCAATTAATATAAATTCAGGTATTCTACACTACAAGAGTAAAACTTTTATATGCACAATGCCAATAAGATTAGATGAAGGTTGGAATCAAAAACAGTTTAGCCTTAGTGATTTTACAAGAAGGACTTATGGAACTAATTTATTTACTTTAAGAGCTCAGCCACATGCAAGTTACGGGCTTAGGAGAATTTATTTCTCGGATAGATATTATTCTGAAGAAGAATTGCCACCTGAGTTTAAGCTTTTCCTACCTTTACAAAATAATAAGCAAAATTTTAGATAATGCTTTTTTGAAAATAGTTTTTGGATTGAGAAATAAATCATGAAAATTGATAATGGCTATATGAATTTAATTTATAAAGTAAAAGAGCTGATTGTTTTTAGTAATAAAAAGTGTCTTAAAGAAAATGAACTTATGAAAACTGTGATTATGAATTTGGTAGAAACTAATGTAAATTGCATTATTTAATATAATTTAGGTTTTAAAGCTAAAAGACTATTAAAAGCCATGCAAATTGCTTAATAGCTTTAATTTCAAATATAAACTTAATATATTACTACTCCGATTCATATCTTAACTTTGATAAATCTTTTCAAATATTCATAGCAATACCTTCCTAAATAACTTTTAGCAAACCCTCAATCTTCATTTCTAATCTATCCGAATATAATCATCGTCGGCTATAACCCTAACTTCATATCAAAATAAAACTCCTCCTCCATCATATTTACACAAAAAATTTTCGTATTTCATCTCACATCATATGCATCCAAATCAACATCCACTTCTTATATCCTAATAATATACAGTCTACTTTTATAAGCATGAAAATCCTCTCCTCAGCATATCTTAAACAAAAATCTAAGTTTATTAGTAAATATTCTCCAGTATGGAAGAGGAATAATTGCTCAGAGTTATAATTATATGAGATACTGGAGTAGGCAAATTATGTCTTCTTCTTCGATTCAGTGAAGATAAATTTAGCAAATCACGATGCAACTATAGGTGTAGAGTTTGGAATAAGGTCTCTGAAAGTTGAAAACCAATAATAAAACTATAAATTTGGGACAAAGCAGGCCAAGAGTCTTTTAGAAACATAACTAGAAGTTTTTATAAAAGAACTGATGGAGTTATATTTATGTATAGCATAATAGCAAGGCATACTTTTGAAAGCTGCAAACATTGGCTTGAGGAAATTAAACAAAATGGGAATAGTGATTATATATCTTGTGGCCAATCAGGAAGATCTTGTTTCTATGGGTAAAGTGCTGAAGTTAATAGAAGTGATGCGGAGAGTTTTGTCAGGGATAATATTTTGAATTGGTTTATGGGAACTTCAGCTAAAAGTGGTTTGAATGTTAATAAACTTTTTTGGAGTTCTGTAAAATATTGGTTCAAAGATGGAAGGATAGAAGAGAAGGTGAATCTGCACCTAGACCTACAGTGATGATTAAGCTTAATAATTCTTTAGAAAAAAATAGAAAAAGTAAGTGTTGTTAAGTTATGTGTAATAGGCTAGTTATCTTTTATATAGAGTTATGCAAAGAATTATCAATATTCTAGGTTGCTTATATATGATGCCTTACCGACTGTATGCAAGTTAGTTTATCTTTTATCTATTGGCATTTCTCAATTCCCTTATATTATATAGAAAATTACTTAGATTTGCATAAATTTCATAAGAAAAGCTATAGGTCGTGCATTTTTTAAAAGATTGTCGGCCAGCAATTAAATCCTTACTGTTTTCCATAATACCTCAGAAAAAAAAACCAATCACAAACTCTGATTATTATTCAAAGCATATCCTAAAAGACTAAGGTAAGATGTAAAAACCATTTATATGTTTCGAATAGATTTACTAAACTACTCTGAACTAGGAAAGGTAAGTGAACTAGAGAAATTTTTATCAAGCAATAGCGTAGACAAACTTTCAATGTCCTCCGCTGCAATGAAATGCATTGAAGCACGAGATTTCACACAAGACCACATCGAAACTTTAAAACTCCTCATAATGCACGGAGCAGACGTTAATTACAAAGATCAGCGCTCACAAAACTGTATTCTCGTCGCTTGTAGCAAAGGGCACTTAGAAGCGGTGAGATTCTTACTTTTCAAAGGAGCAAGTGCTAAAGAAATAGATCGGCAGCATAGGACAACAATAATGCTAGCTTTACTACAGCATAACTCTGATCCAATTGAGCTTATAAAGCTCCTTCACGAAAAAGATGCTGATATATGCGGAAAAGATATGAACAGTGGAACAGCACTTCATTATGCGGCAATGAACGGGCATAAAGATTCATTGGAGTATCTAATTTCACAAAGACTTGACGTCAATGCTTTAGATATTAACAATGATACACCTTTGCATTTAGCATTTCGTCATGATCGAAAGTCTTGTATCGATGTTTTGATTCAGCTCGCTGATAAAAGCATTAAAAATTGTAAAGGAAAAACTCCTATTGAAGAAGCTCATGGGAAAAGCTTGGCAATGGTAAGTTCAAAAAAATATGTGAGTAAAGACGAAGCTTGGGATACAAGAAGAGGAAGAGGGGGGAAGCGGGGGGGAAAAGGGTTTAAGAAAAAGCTTGACAGAGAACTTGGAGAGTGTTCAAAGTGCAGGCAAATGGCAGAGGTTTTTTGTTTGGACTGTGTGCCGACACTTTCACAATTTATAGATAGGATACAAGAATCAGCAGATAAAAGAAAACAGCAGGAGACTGAAGAATGCTTAAGAGTGACGATTTTAAAGTGTAAAGTTTTGGAAAAAGAGAATAATGAATACAAGGAAGCCTTAGCGAATCAGTCAAATAGTTATAATTTGAAGGTTAAAAAGACAGCGATTTACTTGAAATATAATAAAGATAAGTCTTTTGAACAGATTAAAGACCAACTTCAAGCAGATATAACCCAATTTGTTAGAGATCAAGAAAGATGGTTTTCCAGGGTTGAGCAGTGCTATTCTGAAGCTGTAACAACGTTTAAATCTTTGATACAAGATTCTGTCCGCGGTTGCAATATTGAAATTTTTGGATCATACGCCACTGGACTACTTTTGCCTTATTCAGATATAGACATGGTTATCCAAAATATATCCACTCCAACTTTGCAAATCCTTAAAGATCTAATTCCAAAAATCGAGAAAAACTTAACAGTAAAAAAGTCGGATAAGATATTCACAGCGACAATTCCATTATTGAAAATCCATACTGAAATCAAAGGCCAAGAAGTTAAAGTTGACATAACCGTTCAAGAACCCAAGCATAAAGGTGTTGAGTGCACACAGCTAGTAAAAAAGTATTTGGGCATTTATTCAACAATAAAATCTGTGTATATGATATTGAAGCAACTGATGTACTTTTGCAATTTTCATGAACCGTTTAAAGGTGGGATTAGTAGCTATGGGTTGTTTTTACTATTAGTGTATTTGTATCAGGAAAATATGAATGATTGGAATTTCGCGAATTATGAGAAGCAAAAAAGTGAAGCAGAGATTCTTATAAAGTTCTTTGAATTTTACCTTAGTGGACATATAAACAACAAGTATGTGCTCATTGACTATGAAGGATGGGATAATAGAGAGTTTAAAAACAAAACAGTAAGTATTAAGATAGGTTCACAATGGGTTTATGATCCCTGATCCGTTAAACCCTTCAAACAACGTCATTCACAATATGAAGCAAGAAAAATTCATGGTAAGGACTAGATAGTTTATTTTGCAGACAGCATATGCTTATGTTTTTAGACAATGCTATTGTGAATGTCAGGATTGCGCCAATATTTTAAGCAGGCTTCTCTATGAAAGTCGCTTTAATATACTCACTTACCCAGAATAGTTCATTAGATTAAGCTATTACTAAGGTCTAGAATCGTAGATTTTTTATATATTTGAGCTTTTTAATAATTTGAGTTTTCTGTAGCTGAGAGAAAATGAATGATTAAGCTCAGTTATTTGTTGTAATAGAATAGTCATTGTGTATAAATGAAAGCAAATAAATAACTATGGAAGAACGCACACAACGTACCCCTATTAAACTGAAATCCTTAAGAGAGGAAAGAGATATTGTTCGATCACTAAGTAATCGTCCAAGGATTGCAATAAGCCCAATTTTAGAGTTACCAAAACCATTATCTGAAGGAAAATTCAAGTTACAGAATAGAACTCCTGTTCTAACAAGGTTGAAAATATTAGATAGTCCTAAGAGTATTTATGAAGCTGCTGAAGAATCACACCAAATATTAATTGAAAAAGCTCATGCTGCTCGAGAAGCTTTAGAGCCAGCGAAGGAAAGAACAAAGCAAGGCAATTTATTATACAAACGAGATAAGCCTGATAGATTCTTAAAGTCAGGAATAGGGTATAAATCGGCTTTAAGCCCTTATAATTCTCTATCTCCAGAAGCAAAAGTTGAAAAAACAGACCTAAACTTCATTGAGACTGCTCCGGTAAAAAAACTTAGTAAAATGGAAGCTAAAAACCTTATTAGTCGTTTACAAGGATTTACTTTTAACAAAAAATATTAAAATAGCTTTTCGAATTTGAGATAAATAACAACTTACACCTTAAGCGTCTTTTTTTCTATAAATTTTCAAACAGAAACTGTATCATTTTGATCCTAAACGCAAATTTCTTCTTTTAAATGGAGGGCATTATAAGTATTCATTTAAAAAGTTTATTAAATGGATCCAGAACTGGAAAACATAATCAAAATGCTCAACAGCAAGCCCAAGTTCCCCACTAAAACTACTAATAATAGAGGGTTTAGAATTCGTAACCCTCGTCCTGTGAATGTGGCAAATACTTCGAAATCCAAGAAACAGATTGAAATAAAAGCTGAGCTGATTCCTGAACAAAAAAAAGATTCAGAAATCGAAGAAGGGTTGATTAATGATATTCAAGAATTTTACAAAGCTACTGATGAGGAGTATAAAAAAGAGGTTGTGAATAAAACAGGGGCACCGGTACTATGGATGCGCAAAGATTCAGAGGATACTACGACAAAAACCATTAAGCCGAAAAAGTTCTTGATTTTTCGTCCTTATATTGACCCGATGTCCATTAGACCTAATATATTGCAAGACACACAATATTTTTTTAAAATGCAGAATTCAGATGTAAAGCTTATAAGATATACACTAGAAGACAATGGTTTTAAAGAAGTTCAAGGGAATTCTAACACTTGGACTATAATGTGGCACGGAGGGCCCCTTAAAAGCAATATATATCAGCAATTAACCAAGTATCAGAAAGTAAACCATTTCCCCCGTAGCCATGAGATAACAAGAAAAGATTTGATGTACAAGAATCTAGCTAAAATGCAGGTCCTTCATGGAGCTAGAGCATTTGACTTCGTCCCAAAGACATATATAATGCCTCAAGATGCAGGACAATTAGAATATGAAATGAATTTAATCAATGCAACATGGATTGTCAAGCCTAGTGCTAGTAGTCAAGGAAAGGGAATTTTTTTGACTAACAAGTTTTCTGAAATTCCAAAAAAAGACCATGTGGTTTCTCAGTACATAGAAAACCCGTTACTTATAGATGGCCTAAAATTTGATTTGAGAATCTACATTGCAATAACTTGCTTTAACCCTTTAAGAATCTACATGTATAAAGAAGGTCTAGTCAGGTTTGCTACTCAAAAATACAATGGTAATGGTAAAAATCGATTTATGTTCCTAACAAACTACTCAGTAAATAAATACTCTGATAACTTTGTTGAAAACAATAACGCTTTAGAAGACGGTAAAGGTAGTAAATGGAGTATAACAGCATTAAGAAAACTATTTATCGAGCAAGGAATAGATGATGAGAACTTATGGGCAAAAATCAAAGACTTGGTAATAAAAGCTATAATTTCAATTGAAGGTATAGTTTTTTCAGGGTGTGAAATGTATTTACCTTATAGAACAAACTGCTTTGAGTTACTAGGATTTGATGTTATTATAGACGATACCTTAAATCCATGGTTACTTGAAGTAAATCTGTCGCCGAGCATGAATTGCGATGCTCCTATTGACCAAAAGATCAAAGGCGAGATGATTTCTGAACTTTTCACCCTTTCAGGAGTGATATCAAACTGCTACCGGAATAATAAAGGTAGTGGCACTCAGAACAAAGCTCTGAATTACTTAGCTTATATGCAGAAAACAGGTTTTTCATCAGGAAGTAAGCCGAAAAAATATATGGACTCTTCTTTAAGACACGGTTTTGATAGTTTTAGTGAGGTTGATAGCAAAGAAGAAAAATCTATCATAAAAGAAGCTAATGATGAATATAAACGCAGAGGAAATTTCGAAAGAATTTTCCCATCTGAACTCTCAGCTAACTATAAAAACCTCTTTGAACGAGAAAGGCCCTATAACACTATACTTTTTAATTATTTAGGCAAAATATACAGAAAAGGCCAAGGCTCTGGGGCGTTTGTTTATCAAAAAACTTATCCAGAAGATTGAAAATATAAGCTTTATTTCTTACAATACTAAAATCTTGCTATTAATTATCTGTTCAGAGCTTCTTCTTCACTTAGACTCCTCATCACAGTAGGTCTAACCATCACTCTACCAATGCTGCCAATCCAAGACTCTTTATCTGTAACATCCATAGCAGCGAAATAAAAACTTCTGTCTCTAGTATCAATCCTAAAGGAAAAGTCTTTTTTAAGTTCTTCTTCCGAAGACTTCACAGTCGCACACTCTTGTAAACGCAGCCTTTCAGTTGGTGTATCTTTATATCCTTGCTGATTCTTAAAAGTAAAAAGGAATCTAGGGGTAAGGACCATCCAGCGCCTTCTCCACTCTTTAATAAACCTGCTTCTTTTCTCGACCCAGCCTTCTTTTATTATTACTTCGAAATTTTCAGCTCCATTGCTTTCCACCATTATGATCCAAGTATATTCTTCTAACCCTACTATATTAACTCTCTATAAGTTTACAAAAAAAATCTATAGCTTAATACAAGTAAAGATATGAGAAATCATGTGCAATACTCAGAAATCCTTAACACTGTCAATAAAGCTGGACTAAAATCAGTCTTACTCCAAGGAACAGTGAATGTTGAATACGACAGTTTTTGTAAATGCTATTTGCTTAATTTTGACACTGGGAATTTGACTATTCCCCGTTCTCCAAGAGAGACACTAGAAGTTGTTAGACCTTTTTTATTGCTTCAGGTTTTTGTTTATCCTGGTAAGCTCATGACTATTGAGTTGGCTACAACGGATTCAGATGGCATGAAGAGGAGGCTTATTTTCACACAGGGCAAGCAGGTTATCAGAAATGCTATGCATGCAAGAATACCTCATTCAATTATTATGAGGAATGCTTGGGTCAATTTGTCTTTGGATATGAGTTCAATTTTTACAATGTGCTTTCCCACACATTCTTTTAGATCATTGGATAGTATTTTTATAAGTGGAACTTTGAAGCTCAGGAAGATTGTCTCTTTAATGCTTCCTGCTGATGAGCTTCTGCCAAGCATTAGTGAAGTGCCTAAGTTCCCTATTTCAACACAAGAATTAGATAGTGCGTCTTTTCCACAAGCTAGGCCGATATATTATTCTAACTCGCCGGCTAAGGTTAATAAAAAATACTACTATAAACCAAGAGCTAGTCCTTTTAAACAGGAACTTGAGAGTATGAAAGATCTTAAAGCTTTTAAGAAAGACTATATTAAAAGCATAAATCTAGGAGCTAGATTGCTATTTCGGAGTCCTCAACG
Source organism: Stentor coeruleus (assembly GCA_001970955.1). Taxonomy (NCBI): domain Eukaryota; phylum Ciliophora; class Heterotrichea; order Heterotrichida; family Stentoridae; genus Stentor; species Stentor coeruleus. The sequence goes on along the minus strand of MPUH01000767.1, from coordinate 21,744 downwards.
ACAAGAATCCATAGACAAAGAAATGAAAAGGAAAATAACTCACAATCACTCACGAAACATGAATAGACATGAAGAAGATAGTATTGAAGAAAGTATTGAAGCTGAGAAATCGTCTTGGGCTGATATGCTAACTCCCAGTCCTCAAAAAAACATAGAAAACTCTCCAGATTACTACTTAAGCAAACTGTCTCAAATATGCCAAGTAAGGCATTTTACTCCTCCATTTGTCAACTTAAAAGACAACATCACTTATAATCCAGTAGAGAAGTACTATGATGGGTTTCAATAGCTTTATTATATAGTCTAAAACTAATTAACATAAATAAGTATAAAATTTAAAGATTGCCCCGCTTTCTTGTAAAAGCTTTGTATTGTGGAGACTCAATAAGCTCCTTTGCTTTAAGTTCTGTATATAAAGTCCTTTGTCGTTCAAATTCCTGTGAAGATATATGTTTGGCATATTCAATTTTTTGACCTTTACTAGGAGAAAGTTTAACATATGCAAAAAAAGCAAAGATTATTACCATCAAGAAAATGATTTCTAAATACTTGCCAGCTGATGTCATGAAATTGCTATTACTTGAAAGGAAGCCTAGTAAAGTAATTACTGAAAGACCAGTTCCTAGAACAATCATTTATTAGTTTATTATAAACCCGCCAATTTAAAGAATTATTTAAAATATTTTTTTCAAGGGAATGATATCGTTTATAAAGATTTGATAGAGTTGAAGATTAAGGTTTATATGCGCTTCTAAGTGTTTTTTGGTTTTGGTGGATTGGATATTAAAAGATGCGAATAGCAATGCTAATAGTAATTTGAAAATTATGATTTAGGATATATGTTTGAATCTTAGGTATGCTGTAAGTTTTTAATAATTTGCTAAAAAATAACTAATATTATAATGAAATATATCAAGAAAATTATAAGTTTATAGTAAATAAAATTAGGAATTAATTAATGCTATAGAGACTGACCATTGGAACTAAATTTTCATCTTACAATACTGTTATTTCAGGTTTTTAAAGTTTATTACAAGATGCTTTAATTCTCATTTTAGCGATTTAATATTTCAAAAATAATATTATTAAATTAGTTAAATATAAGCAATTTGAGCAGAGTGAAGTATTGGCAAATGAGCAAATTCATACATCAATACTTAAATTAAGAAAAAAAGGCATTTAAAGTAATAATATTTGGTTAAGTTAAACTATGGTAATTAGAAATCTATAAAATTTTGAACTGCATGAGCAAATGAAAACATTTTAGCTCACTCATTCTTCTTCATTAAGATTTTTTGTTTAAATAATTTAAAGACATCAGAATTTGTTTTTCATTTTTCAGCATTTTTATCTTTTATAGTTTTTCAATAGTCATCAAACTTCAAAGAAACGCCAAAATAAATTCAAACTCATCATTAACTTCAAAGTTTCTAAAACTTTCTCTCTTATTATAGTAAGAGTTTTCTCTTCTCATATTATTTCATCCCAATCCTAATTAGTTATTTTCAGTTCTCTAATATTTATTCTTCATCCAATGTCAAAAATAGCCATTTATAATGTTTCTATCCCGAGCCCTTCGATCATTCTCGAAAGCAATCAAGCCAAAATTCGAAGTTAATGACATGGCTGCTCTTATGTTCACTGTTCAAAAAAATAAGCAGAGCGGTTTAAGAGATATCCTTCAAGCAATCCTTGACAACAAAATGAATCTCACTCATATTGAGTCCCGTCCAGCACATATGCGAGATGCAGATAAAGGATATACCTTCATAGTTGACGTAGAAACCCCAAACATCTCAGCTCTTGATAATGTTTGTGCATTCATTAAGCAAACATGTGGTGATGTCACTCTCCTTGGATCTATTGAAGTTCCTTGGTTTCCACGTAGGCTGTCTGACCTTGATGCCATGCCACAAGTTAACCACGAACTGCCATGGGATCATCCAGGGCACAAAGATGAGGCATTCAAAACTCGAAGGGCTGAGTTTGCAGAAATAGCAAATTCAATAAAAATTGGGGATAAAATCCCAAAGATTGCTTATACTGAACAGGAAACACAGACATGGAAAAGCCTATACCATGCAGTGACTCCTTATTTCAAAAAACACGCTTGCACTGAGTACTACAATAATTTCAAAGACATGGAGGAAAGAGGGTTAATTAAAGAAAACGAAGTGCCTCAAATATCAGATGTTAACTCATATCTGATGAAAAAAACAGGCTTCCAACTGAAACCTATCTCAGGATTAGAGAGTGATAGAGATTTCCTTAATTGTTTAGCTTTCAAAGTCTTCCCTTCAACTTTGCACATGCGCCACCCTTCACTACCATTTTTCTCAATTGACCCTGATGTTGCCCATGAAGTATTAGGACATGCTCCTATGTTGGCTGATACTGAGTTTTCTGATTTTGTTCAGGAAATTGGTTTGACTTCATTGGGTGCAACAAACGAAGATATTGTCAAACTAACAACTTTGTATTTCTATAGTGTTGAACTTGGACTTTTGATGAATGATCAAGGGCTTAGAAAAGTATACGGAGCACGTGTTTTGAGCTCGTTTGATGAAATTGAACATGCTGTTAGTATCAAGCCTGAAATTAGACACTTAGACCCATTCCAAGCTTGCAATATGAAATACCATCGTCGTCATCTCCAGTCAATTTATTGGTTTTGTGAGAATTTCCGTGAGGCTAAAACTCTAATGAGAAGATATGCCATGACTCGTCCAAGACCTTTCCATGCTAGTTACGACAAACAGAATTTAACAATCAAAGTAGATCATAGAATAAAAACAGTTTAGTTTCTTAATAAAGAATTGCTTACGTATTAATCAAGAAGAGTAACCTGAGTAAGGCAAAAATTTCATGTATTCAAATATAAAAAAGAATTTGGCGGGTTATATAAATTCAATTAGATAGGCCTGGCACTAGGAGCTACTCCTGTTAGTGGGTCTGTGCCGAGTGGTCTTCTGAATAGGAGAATGTGTGGCTCTGGCTTGTGAATTTCATAGTGTACCCAACCGCGGCTTTGTTGTACGCCTAAAGCTCTCCATTCGCTTTCAGTCAGAAGTCGCCCTCTAGGCATCATTTTGAATACGTTCTTAGGTAGGTGTACATGGCGGTACTCATAAGCTTCGTCACTGTATTTTTCTGAGTACTCAATTTCGTTTGGAAAATGAGGCATTTAAATATATTTATTATGAAATGGATTTTTTCGCATGATAAAGATATTAAAAGATGTATATAATTTTTATATGAGCGATTTATAGCATACGCTTTAAGTAGATTATTGATATTTGTATGTTAAAATAAAACAATAATTTTATTTGAGTATCTAGGCTAAATACTTAAGAATATTGAAGCTTGGCCCATTCTAAAAATTCTTAAAAACTTAAAATTTTAAGTAAGTTTGAAAATAGGGAGAACTTATTATGCAATATGCTTTAAAAGATTTCATAACATAAGTGAATAAATGTCTGAATCACAATGTAAAATGAAATATGATAGTGAAGATTATTTGAAATTATTGATATAACGGCTGATTATGATAGAAAATATTGATAGTTGCTAGTTCTGCCACTGCTAAATTCCAACTTAACAAAGAGAAAATCACTATTTTTTAAAGTTATATTCACCTTCCTTAATCAAAATTATAGTTATTTTTGTTCTTTCACTACTTTATTTTGAAATGATATACCAGTTTCATGTACTTAAAGTTAAATTTATTATGCTGAAAGAAAGCACTAGTCTTTATGATATATACTATCCAAAATTAAAATTTGATTATCAGTTAAGTTTAAATAGCTTTCTATAAATGGTTGAATATTATGATGGGTACGTTTCTTCAAGTGTTTTTTCATTTATCAGTGCAGTGGCATGCTGTTATGCATTAGTTCTAAACTATAGAAGGAATAAATTATCAAAATCTGCTCAAGCTAACCTAATTTTAGTTCTTACTTTGTTTTATCTTATAACAAATGTATCTTCCTTGCTTCCTGGAATTTTGATGGAAAAAAATTCATCTCTTTGCAAAGCTCAAGCAGGCATTACAATATTTAGCGCTCTTGCAGGAATATTATGGACAGGCTATATAGCTCTTTATATGTATATCAAGTGTTATAGAGAAAATTCTAATTTTCATGATGGAATTTGGGTTCCTCTTATTATTGTTATTTTATTTTGCGTAATGTCAACTGCTTTTCCTTTAGGATATGATGAAGTTGGGTTTTCTGACGGTTCTGGTTGGTGCTGGATAAAACCAAATAAACCATATCACTTATATAGTTTTGTATATATTTTATACTATATTCCTGTATGGATTGTGATAGTCTGGAATATGTATGCTTATATAAAGATAATTAGAAAAGTCAATGAACAATTCAGAACTGATGAAGGTAGAGCACTATCAAAAAGTTTAATTTGGTATCCATTTATAGCTTTTGTTTTCTATTTACCTCAAAGCTTATCTAGATTTATTGAATCTGGGTTATACAATCCTAAAGAGGATAAACCAGATGATTTTATAAATTTTAAAATTTTTGCCTGCTGTTGGATTAGGCTTTTAGGTTTTGCCAATTCTGTAGCTTATGGAATTACCGGGCATTTTCAGCAAAGAGGAGGTTATGCTTCTCCAAAAGTATAGGGTACTAATCATAGAATTTAACTTCTAATATCAATATATCTGCATATTCTAAGAAATTATATAATAATTTAGCTTGAATGCACTATGAAGTAATATGCATGCATAAATTCTCATGAAATTCCCAATATATATATAAGTTCTTGTCAACTAGCAAATTAATCCATCTATTGATAGTTTTGCTTGTTAAATAATATCTCAAAGATTATTGATGAAATTTTTCAGATAGATTTCTCTTCTTGATAGCTTTTTGATTTTTTGTTATTGACCATGCCGCCAAATATCTTCGTGCTACTATGAAATGATTTATGCTCATTGTATTTCTTATAGAAATGCTACTAAAGCGAGCATCTGTCTTATAAGGATAACTATATTCTGGCAATTTTACTATTCTATCATAATAATGATACCTATTTATTTTAGCAGATCATTTTAGTCAATGAATTCCACAAAAAATATCTTTCTTTTAGTTCTCCTTTAGTACTTTTGCTTTCAATGCTAAATTGTATATTTGGCAATTTATCCTAGTGCTTTATCTAAGAAAAGCAAATTAAATTTTTTGCAATCGAGAGATTTTTGAAACTCTCACGTAACGTTTTTCACAATCTATTTCTATTTCCTTATAAATTCAGGAGCAATTATCTCCCAAGTGAGTTTGGGTTTTAATGAGAATTTATTAATCCTTTTTAGTGATATTATTAGTATTAGTTAGGAATTATCGCTTGACTATTGTCCAGCCCTTGTTAAGGTGTATTAAAAACTTTAATCTTTTAAGAATTTAGCTTATATTAACTAAAATACTTCTGATTTAAATATAATTTTACTGTTATTAATGTTATTTTTGTTAATTGATTTTATTGCAATAAATTATCAGTTGTTTCACAACATTTTTTTGAAGATTTATTAATATCAGTCTCTATCATTAGCTAAGCTTGTGCTATTGATTATAATAATTTTTATCATTGAATTACTGAAATTTTTAAGGTAGCATACCAAGACAAAAAAATTAATATTAACTTTCCTAGTGCTGCTGAGTCATGGTGACTAGTCGGTTTCTAAAAATCAATAGTAAAAAATTTAGAATCAAATAATTTTATGAATCAGTATTTATTCTTGAAAGGTTACCTAGCTGCACATTCAAGCAGACCAAATCATTTTTTTCCTGAGAAAACTTGAGCAAGTGGATGAAAAATTTAACCCTGGATCCAGAATATTTGACAATGAAAACTTTTCTGGGACCGATTATAAGCAATAATCTTTGTTGCAATAATCATCTATAAATGGCAAACAACTATGATGGATATATCTCATCATGTGTTTTTAGTTCAATAAGTGCTACAGCCTGCTCCTATGCATTATTTCTTAATTATAGAAGAAATAAATTATTAAGAACAACTGAGTCTAACCTAATTTTGATACTTACTTTGTTTTATTTATTAGCTTCTATATTTTCTTTGATTCCTGGCCCAATAGAAGGCTCAATTACTTGCAAGGCACAAACTGCTTTAGTAGTATTCACTGCACTTGGTGGAATATTATGGACTGGATATATAGCACTTTATATGTATATCAAGTGCTATAAAGAAAACTCAGGGTTTTATAATGGAATTCTAATTCCTGTTTCAATAGTCCTTTTATTTTGTACACTTTCAACTGCATTGCCTTTAGGATTTGATGATTATGGGCATGGTCCTGGTTCTGGCTGGTGCTGGATAAAAGTCTCTGGTGATCATCAGAAGAGACATTTAGATTTTGTTTTTGTATATGTTTTGTATTATATTCCTGTTTGGATAGTTATATTTTGGAACATGTATGCTTATATAAAGATAATTAAAAAAGTTAACGAGCAGTTTAGAACTAGTGAAGGTAAAGAACTATCAAGAAGCCTTATTTGGTATCCATTTATAGCTTTCGTTTTCTATTTACCTCAGAGTTTATCTAGATTTATTGAGACTGGGCATTACAGTCAGAGAAATGATATACCATTGGATTTTACAAATTTCAAAATTTTTGCTTGTTGTTGGATTAGGCTTTTGGGTTTTGCGAATTCTGTAGCTTATGGAATTACAGGGCATTTTCAGGCAAGACAAAACTATTCTACACCACCAACAGTAGAGAATAATATTAAAAATTTAGCTTAATTTAAATATACTAAAACAATTTAAGTTATAAATGCGAAAGTATGAAGAATGTTTATAAATCGATTTTTCGAGATACAATATCAGCAGCAATTTCTAACTATATTTAACTTAAATAAATTATGCTGTAATATCTTAAATTTGAAGCATTTAAGATTATATAAATGACTGAAGCTGGAATAATTGAACTACTATCAAATGTTAGCGAAGATGTATTATGTGATTCAGTAGGCTCAATTCCAATATTCGATGCAGATTTATCTGCTTGGAAAAGTATTAACACAACTTGCTCGAATGCTTTTAAACTAACTCAAGAGCCTGTACGAATACGCATTAGAACAGTAGAGATTTGCAGACCATTAACAAGAAACTCATCAAGTATCTTCTAATTAGGCACTTTTAGTTCCAGCAACAACAGCAGAAGTTCTTCGCCCTGTACCAAAAATCTTCGTAAAATGAAAACCATAGGAAGCAATACTAAGAAAGTGGTTTGCTTCACAATGTCTCATGATTTCCCTGAAACACTTGAATCTTCAATAGAAACACTTCCACAAAAGTCAATTAGAATATATAAGCCAAACGGCCCAAGAAGAAAAAGAAAACCAATCAAAGTCTTCAGACTTCCTAAAGTTATCCAAGGAAGTAATGATGAATAATAATATCCTTAGCTAAACTATTCAACTCATAATATTTTACTTATATTCCTAACAGATTATTTTTCTTGCATTTTTAGTTTACTCATCTAACTTATTTTAGAAATAGCCACTATAGGAGTTGACTTATTATTTATTGAGTTTAAATTCTTGATGAAAGCTCTAAAGCAAGTTCTCGGTTTTCATGAATCAATCTGCGAATTGTCTCTTTCTTCTCAGCAATTTCATCTTCTAGCTTAGCCTTTTCAAGATTTAACTTCCGAATAGCATTAGCAATTTCCCTGCTCTCATAGGAATTCTTTATAAGATTTTTATTTTCTATAAGCAGCTCCTTATTTTCAATATCATAATCTTTGCATTTTCTTCTTATATAAATTAGTTCTCTTTCTACATCTTGTAAATGATAATCAAGTTCATACATCCTCATAGCTTGAACATTTATAAACCAACGATTTAGTCCATGAGTCATTGTTTTTTTCATGTTTACAGCAAGGTTTGTAAGTGCTTGATTTTGTCCTCTTCTAACATGTTCTTCAAGGATTTCTGTATAACTTTCCACATATTTTAAGTTGATATGTTTTTCTTTAAGACTCATTTGAAGAGTAGATATTTCTTTATCCATAGTTTGGATTGTTAATAAAAGGGAATCGCGTGGGGTTTTTTTAAGAGCGATTAGATACTGTCTTGAAGTACGTTTCCATAAGTTGAAACTACTAAGAAGGTCGCCTTTTTTTTTGAAGATAAGCATTCTGTTACAAGTTTTTCTGAATTTTGCTTTTTTAATAATAAATATGTGCCATGAGTCAAACCATGGCTTAATCGGATATGCTCTTTTGCTATCTTGCTGCATTATAAAGTGCTTGATTGGTAAGTTTTCCATCATGTAGTGTTTGAAATTATTGTTGTTAAGCCCTTCTTTTTGAATAAAACCATTATAAACATCTACAAGTTTAATGAGTTTCTCACATTTTATGGCAGATTTTCCAAACTGTTCACAATCTTCTATTTTTCGAGCTATTTTTACTGACTCTTTCCACGTTCTCATTCCATATTTTTCCAACCTTTCACGAGTTGTACTGATGATTCTTAATACTTTCTTCATTTTTCTGGTTCGATAATATGCATTTCTTTTCCATAGTTTGAAAAGATCTGATTTATAGTATTTTTCGTGTGAACTTACTAAAATTCTTATGCATTTTATTTTTGTAAACCATTCCCAACTACCGAAAATCTCACGAAAAGTTGCAAATCTTTTAAGACAACCTAATGAAAAATTAAGAAAGTCTCTATCATATCGGTTTATTGGTTTTTGTAAAGACTTTATTATGTATTTCCCTTTGATATGAAGATCTTTCCAAGACCCAAAAGTACAGTTTACTAAGGAATTCAAACGGAAGTTGTATATATAATCGTAAATATTTTTGTTTCTTTGCTTGATTGACTTATTTTCATATAATGTTGTTAATGTAAACTGAGTTTTATATGTGAAAGATATACGTAAAAAACTTTGATAAGAGTTTTTGATAGCTTTTAATTTCTTTATTGCTGCTTTCCATGACAATAGCACACGAGATTTAGTCCTACTTGATAAATAAAGAGAAGATTTGTGAAGAGATTGCTTTTTGCAGTTGCTGTAGCGGATACTTAATGCTTGAAGTTTGTGACTTATAAACTCAAGTTCTCCATCTTTGGATTTTTCAAAAATTCTAAATTGGTTTGATTTCCACCAATTTAATGCATGCTTTGTTTTTCGCTCTTTATAACTGACGATCATTTTTATAAGCCTTTTCTGAAATTCAATGAATTCTTGCACATTTTTAGCCTTGAGATAAATACTATTAAAAGCAAATTTCATCATCCCTTTGGTTAAAGCTCGGGCAGCTGAAAACAATTTCCCTTTTTTAATGATAAAATAATTTTTCCAAATACTGAAAATATGTTGGGCCTTAGTTATTCCAACTAATTCATTACTTTTTCGCCAATTTATATTGGTAAATTTTTCTATCACTCTGTTTAATTGATTAGTTTTTGCAAGATTTTGATCAAGTTCAGCTTCTTTTTCTAATATGATTCCTTCAAGTTTATTTTTCATGCTATTCATATCTCTACGTATCATTTTTTTCTCCATAATTAGTGCATTTACGCTATTTTCTTGGGTTTTTTTGGTAACAGAATTTTTGTAGGTGTTCCACAATTTTATAGCTAATCGAAGATAAGATTTTGTATAAAAATTAAGGCTTTTATTTAGCATTTTTTGACAAATTGCTATTAATTGGACCTTTTTTACCCAAGATTTAAAACAAAGACTAAGCGTAGAAATATACCCCCTATTTAATGATAATAAACCTTTTTTTGTTGTAGACCTTTTAAGATAATCTTCAAGTTTCCATTTGTGGTCAATAAGATTGGTTAAGTTATTACAAGCTTCTTCAAGTTCAGATTTGATTTGATAATTCTCATTTTCCAGATCATTAAAAATTTGATGTTCAAGTTTTTGTTGCTTGTCATATAAATAGTTATTTAACGAAGAATATGAGATTGAAAGGAAGTAGTTTGTAATAACTGAACTTAATACTGACACTCCAGTTATATAATTTTTACATTTCAAAGCATTATAGGCCCATTTTCTTAAACTATTGATTTTGTATTTTCTTAAAACTATGCTCAGAGCTTTTTTCATATTTAAAAGCACAAAAAATTTCTTTTCTTTTTGAATTTCGTTTAAACAACTTTCTAAATTACTTACATGCTCTAGAAGTACTGTGTTTTCTTGCATGGTTTCATTATTTTGATATGCTAATGCTCTCATCTCATTGTTTTTTACATATTTCACCCATTGCTTGAACCTACACTCTAAACTATTTCCATACACTTTGACAAAAAGTCTAGCGATTCTTTTTTTGCCAGTTTGAAACTCATAAATCTTGTTGCGCCATATTGAAAAGTAGCTTTTTACAATATTTCTACCTTCTTTCATGATATTCACAATAGCCTTTCTTTGTAGAATTTCTATATTGTAAGCATGCAAATTATTGTATGCATTTTCATACTCTTCCCTTTTAGGTTTTTCAACAGCAAGTTCATTAGTTGTTTTTCTATGTTTGTTCATGAGTAAATGAAGTTTCCAAGCAAGAAACAGTTTCTGTGTGATCTGCCCATTAAATTGGACTGATTTAGTTATGAACATTTTTTTAAGTTTCTTGTTTTTCCTATAGTCTTTAACTTTAGCCACCCAATTTCTGTAGGAATTGTGCAAAGATCTTACATAAAAATGACTGGCAATGTGTGAAAGTCTATTTAACTTAAAAGCGTTCTGAGACTTGATTTTCATTAAAGTTTGCAAGACTCTAAACTTATTTTTATGCACAACTAATCTTTGAGTTTTAGCACTAAATTGTCTTTTCTGTTTTTTTAACTGTATTACTCTACGGAATTCATAAAATATCGATTGCTTGAAACTGAGCACAGTTAAATCTGTCGCTAGATCTTCTTTAGCTTGTCTACTTTTTATTTCTCTATGAACTTTATCCCAGTGTTTCAAATATATTTCAAGATTCTTTTTGTATTTTCTCATAACTATAATTTTAAGAACTCGAAATCCATAGAGATCTTTGATTTTAACATTTTTCCATTGTTGAAGAAATCGAAAAAGCCTGATGCATTGTCTTAATTTTTCAGCAGTTTGCATTTTAAGAACTCCTTGAAAAACTTTTTTCTTATAATTTTTCATGATTTTTGCAAAGCTTGATAGATTTTCCCATATTTTCTTTTTCTTTTTATTGACAAAAATTTTTCTTACAAGGTTTCTTGAAATAATATCCTTTTTGTGTGCGCGGGTATTTTTTTTTAAAGCACAAAAGGCAAAAGATAGATTATTTTGCAAGTATTTAAAAATAAAGTTTAGACAGAGTTTTGATTGGACGTGATTCTGAGCTGTAGTGGATTTAATAGAGTTAAAAGCCCAGCTTTTTTTTTTATTTGTTAAAATGCTTAATGAATTTACCCAAATTTTACTTGCAAGTAAGCGGGAATGCCGATTATGAACTTTTATAATAGTATCTTTTTCATCATTATACGAGCAGGCTAGTTTCTCAATGAATAGTTCTTGATTGCCTGATTTTTGTTTATAAGTATCCATTTCATCTTGAAACTGAGAAATAGTAGCCCTTAAAGACCCTCGTTCCTGCATCAAGTTTGAGTTAATGGACTCGAACTCAACAAGTTTCCCCTGAATAATCCTAAGCTTTTCTTCTAAAGATTTTTTTTCAACCTCTAACTGGTTAATATGCTCTGATTGATAGTCAAGGTTCCGCCCAAGTTCGATGTTTTTTTCGAGTTCTATTTCATGCTTCTTTTCCAAGTCTTTCATTGACTCAAGCAATCCATTTCGGTCGTTTTCTAAAAGCGTTAGAGTGCTTTGGAATTTATTCTTATCAAAAGAACCATGCCTAGCAGGTTTATTCCTATCATATCCAGTGCTATTTCTCTTAACACTTTGAGTGCCTTGCATATTATTATATCACAAGTTTAAATTTACTCAATAAAACTTAAACATCTAAGCCTAATTAAAGCTTAATATTGTTATCTTTGGCCCATTTAGTAATGACTCTAACAATATACTCAACTTGAGGATTGTTAGTGTTTCTAAGTATCTCAACAGTTTCTACAAGCTTGTCTTTACTCTCTTTTCCTGCTATGACCATTTGAAGCACACCAACAGCTGCTCCACGTTTACCTTCCCAATACTCAGGGTCTGGGTCAAGTCTTTCAAGTACATCAAAAGCTTTAAGTGAATAATAAAATTGACCCATACGATAACAATCGTTAGCAATGAGTTGCAAAAGCGTAAAGGATTCATTTGAGTTTTCCATGTTGAAATACACACTCCAGGCCATGCTCGGCTTTCCGTTCATTATATAGCATTTGCATAACCAACTGATGTACACATAGTCTATTTTTAATCTTTCATCTTGTATAGCACTTAGACCTTCCTCTGCTTCTTTAAATTCCCCAGCTGCAGCTGAGGCGATGCCGTAATTCCAGTTGAAATCGTCGTCGTTAGGGAAATAAGCTTTGATTGACTTCAGATAGACTAGGACATCTTCAAATTGTTGTAGTAAAAAGAAACAACTAGCCATACATTGCCGACCTGGAATTGTATCACATTCACTAGCACTGCCTCCAACTAGTTGGAATAAAGTCTGAGCAAGCTTGATATGCTCTCGATTATCAGTTTCTTGGCCTAATACAGCATGTACAACAGCTTTCAATATATACTCTCTAGGTACAGTAGGTTCAACATCTTTAATAAGTTTATACGCTTCTTGTACAGAATCATTCTTCAAGTGATAAATAATTAGATTAAGTCTCGCCTCAGGAATAATATCAATCAAAGGGGGAAGTACTTGTAATGCATTTTCTCCACCTCTAAATACTACTAAATTATGCCTAAGTAAATCACTATCATTGAAAATATTTCCCGACTCAGCAGCACTTTGTATAGTTTTTAATTCTTGTTCCGCTGCTTTGCCATTAAAAAGTTGAAACTGGTTACAAGCTTTTAAGTTAACCGCAGTAATACTTGTTGGGTTTGTACTTAAGTAAACCTGAAGGATTTCATTACTAACTTCAAAAAAGTCGAGTTTATAATAGCATAAAGCAACATAGACATTAAGAGCATTATACTCACGATTATCAAGTAAAAGTTTCTTATAAAGATCATTAGCTTCATCATAGTGACTACGTAAATAATGAATGGCAGCTAAACAAAGCTGATCTGGAATACTCTCACCAAGTTTTTTATGGTACATAAGCATTGTATTTTCATCACCTCTTTTATGCGCAATATGATACATAAGTCTTACTTGAAGAGGAGTTTCTGGTGATTTAATACATTCTTCATAAGCTTCATCATATTGACAAAGGGCATAATAACAGCAACTTTTATAGGCATGGATTTCAGGGTTAAAGTTAGGGATTTTTATAAGATCAGAGTAAGCTTCAATAGCTTTTTTGTATTCGCCTGCATGAAATGCTGAATAACCTAACCAAAGAAGAAGCTTTTCATCACGTGCTGCTGATCTTTGGAGTTCGAGAAATGTTAAGGCACCGAGAAAATCACGGTCTTCGATAAAGTCTTGGAGTTTTGGCATACTCTGCTCGCGACGGGGAGCTGAGGGAACTGCTACTTGCTGGCTTGCCTTATGTCGTGAAAGCGCTGAATTTGGTCTAATCATTTAAATTATAAAATTATGGGAGACCTATACTTTTTATTATGCTTTTAGAGTTTTCTAGAGATTATGAGTATATTGATTTTTAAATTTGGTTTAGCTAAATATTTGAAAACAAATCAATTAGTCTTTTGCATATTTTTGTTTATCTGTTTTTTCGCTTCTACTTCTTCTCATTTTAAATTTCTTTTCTTGTCAATTTCTGGGTTGTAATGTTTTTGCTTGTTTTCTATCGTCTCTGAGTATTTTTTTCTATTATTAAATTTGTAAGTGTAATGTTGTCAATTCGTTTGCCTTCTCATGGTAGTTGTATTTGTCTTTAGTAATTTATTAATAAATCTTTACAAATTATGAAATTATAGCTAAGAAACTCATACACTTTAGCAGAATTAACTCAAAATAATCTTTAAATCTCTTCCTTGTTCGCTTAATTATATTAAACTAACTTTTTTTAGATATACTGAAAGTGAGATTAAATTGCAACTATATCATTCTAAATTTCCTAGTTTATTTTTAGAAAATATTGTAAATATTAATTTTATTATCTGTAATGATTCATGAGTGTCTAATCATTAAATTAAATATTTGGTATTGCATCTATTTCTCAATCTATTGTTAAAATATCAAATCCTGAAAATTAAATCCAGTAGAAAACTATAAATAGCAAATGATAAAAAGATTATTAAAGTTTAAAGTAGGTGGTAGTTAAGGTGGCACGGTTTAAACCTTGTCCGATCGAGGTTTGTTTGTCCTACGATCTCTTTCTTTAGGTAGATTTGGTATACTAAACCACTCGTTGTCGCTGGTTATATGACTCTTTATTTGGTTGAGGAGGTCTTTACTATTTCTTTTTTAGCATTAATTATTTACATAATACTTAAGAACACTCAATTCTATGACTTGAAAATGATTTAGATTTCTTATAAGAATTATTAATTATAAAATGATTTCTAAACGCTTAACCATAAATTAATAAACTTTTTACAATAAGCAATCAAATAAAAACCTAAAAATGCATTTATTCAAAATATTGACTCTGATAAAACAAACTACAATGATAAAAAACTCTAATTAAAGCTAAATAAGCAATCGACATAATGCAAAAAAAGATTTCCAACTATCCCCTTATCTGGCATTTTAGCAATTGCACCATAAAGAGCAACAGTCTCACTTTTCCCAGCCTCAGGGTCATTTTTTACACGTTCCACAGCTTTTTTTAAATCTTCAACAAAGTTTTCCGCCTGATCAGCATTAGCCATAGTGACACAAAAATGAAATGCAGGAGGGTTTTGCAAAAAATCAATTTTCCATTTGCCTATTTTACTCAAATTATCTCCAATAGCATGTGGATTGAGTGTTTCTGATGTAAAAGCTATAATACTAAGTAAAGGTTGGCCAATAATTTTTAATTCAGGCAATTGAGTATTTTCTATAATAAACCTTGAAGCACTTAAAATTTTTTTAGTGCATTCAACATACCCGTTTTTTCCCATTGAAGTGATCACAGCCCAAGCACCAGCTGAAATAACTCCAGGTCTTGATCCTGCAATAGTAGGTGTTGCGTATAATCCTCCAGTCCACTCAGGGCATGAAAAATATTGAAATCGTCTAAGCTCTGATGTTTTATACATAATAATAGAAATTCCTTTAGGAGTATATCCATATTTATGAGGATCACAAGAAATACTTGTCACGCCTTGTACACGGAAATCACATAATGGAATATCAAATCCAGCATCTTTAGCAAAAGGTAATAAGAAACTTCCAAGACAAGCATCAATATGAAAATTTATTTTGTACCTTAAAGCAAGTTGCCCAAGCTCTTCTAAAGGATCAAAATTCCCATGAGGATAATTAGGTGCACTTCCAAATACAGCGACAGTCCTAGAATTTATATAGCTTTTAACTTGACTTGGGTTAA
Organism: Stentor coeruleus; assembly: GCA_001970955.1. Classification (NCBI taxonomy): domain Eukaryota; phylum Ciliophora; class Heterotrichea; order Heterotrichida; family Stentoridae; genus Stentor; species Stentor coeruleus. The sequence goes on along the minus strand of MPUH01000767.1, from coordinate 6,163 downwards.
GTTTTCCAGTAGTTTTATCAACTTTAAGTTGAATAAGATTCATATTAAAATAAAATGCTGCTTTATCAATTGCCGCATGTACAGTTTCAGAAACAATTACCTCCGGATCAGAAATCCCTTTTTTCCTACCCCATTCTCTATATGCAAGCATAGCAAGTAACAAACTTTCTGTGCCTCCAGATGTTATAGTTCCACATGATCCTGATGGTCCATTAAACATATTCAAGCACATTTGGACAATCTCACATTCCATTTGCCTAACTGAGGGGAAGATTTCTGGATGTAATGGGTTTGCATGGGTATAATATTTCATTGCTTCTGCAGAAAGATTAAGTATATAACCTTCATGATGGTAAATTGACCCAGATATCCGATTTTCACAATGACTTTTTGCATCTTGTTCAGAACGGTTTTTAAGGATTTGGAGGTATTCCAAGCTGCCTTGTTCTGGAATCACTTCTATTTTATTATCAGTAATTTCATCAAAATGTTTTTGAAACAGTTCTTTTGCTTTAGAATCTTCTTTATCGATTTTTTCTTGAACAAACTTGAACCTCATCATCAATCGGGTAAAAAAAGTTGAGATCACTGGTTTGATTCCTTGTCTTCTAAAAAGCCTAAAAAGTTTCACAACCTTTTGAAAAAGCAAAGTTCCAGTAATAGTGCTTAAAATTAGGACAACCCGTTCATCTTTTAGTCTTTCTACCCTTAATTTCCTCAACATATTTACTAATTCTATGTGGTTACGATAATCCTATTTAAAAAATGTTTTTTTATTAGAGATTTGTATTTTATTATTTAATTTACATACTGTTTTCTAAACATAGGCTGGTTAAGTGATTTGTATGCATAAAGAAGCAAGCTTGCTCTATATGGGTTATAAATAGCAACATTTTGTATTTCTTCTTGTAAGATAATTAAACATTGTTTGTAGAGTTCTTGATTGAAACAATTATTAAACTTTTCAAGTGTGCTTTTGATTAAGTGATCATAGTAAAGTTTATCAATATTGTGCTGAGAGGTTTTAGAATCACAGTTTTTATCACTAATCTCAAATTTTATAAAATAGCAAAGAGCAAGTTTTAAAAGAATATAAAACGGTTCATCACTGGTTTCACAAGCTTTTAATAAATTTATTATTTGAGTGATAATTCCAATGAAAAAACTTGTAATGAAATCATCTTGAATTAAATCATTCATAGTTGCTCTTTTTGTTGGGTCTTTTTCTAAAGCTTTACTAATAAAATTTGCTGCAGGTTCTGAAAATTTAGAGTAGTCAATTTCTTCATTGTGCATTGCAACTAAATCTTTCAAAGACTTCGCCTGAAAAGGTAATTTTCCAGAAATAATTTCATAGCATAACACTCCGAAACTCCAAACATCATCTTTTTTTCTTGAAGAGACATCATCAAAAAGTTCAGGACTCATATAAAGTGGAGTTCCACATATTGTATAGTCATTTTCATTTTCATTTATATTCCGTGATAAACCAAAATCACAGAGTTTTATATCCAAAGAATTAAGAAGGAAATTATCAGATTTGATGTCCCTATGAACCCACCCATTATCATGAAGTAGTTTTATTGCTCGGGCAATATTATAAATCCAAAACATTCGAAGATTATCAGGAATTTTATTTCCTCTTAATAAAAAATGCTTTAGTGAACCACCATTGCAATATTCTTGTACTATATATAGGGAGCTATCTTCATAAAACCATTCTTCAAGTTTGACAATGTTATCATAATTTTTAAATTGTTTTAGACAACAAATCTCTCTTTTTAAATGCCTTTCTTCAACTTGGTTTATAGATAAGTCTATTTTTTTTATTGCAACATGCTTTCCAGTAATAATATTAGTAGCTAAGTAAACTTTTGAACTTGAACCTTTGCCTAGCATTCTTATTAGATCGTAGTTTTGTAACATTTATTATAGTTAAATTTATAGACTTTATTATGCTGGCCAATTTAAATAAAATTTTTGAATAATAACATCAGTCAGAAAAGTGAAATAAATTAAATATTGGAGTTGAAGACGTTCATCTTTCAATATTTAATTAGTTCAGATTAAAGTTTTGAAAGTTTTGGTTTTATTTTATGAATTCAAAAATTTAAAGTATAGACTATGAAAATCATTTCTCTTAAAAGAACACTGGACTATTGAAGGATGAAATATAGTTTAATGAATATTAAAATTGAATATATGATTTTTGTTTGCATGAAGTTCACTCATACTTGATGATAAAAATGTTTATATATGTTTCCTATTTCAATAAATTATTCTTTAATAGCTATAAAAGTAGAATTCTGATTAGCTCAAAGCTATTGTTTAATAATTCAATCAAATTAAATATTTCAGTCACTAAATTAATTTTTTTTCTATAGTTTAAATAGAAAATGCAAGCATAAATTTAAAATTTACTATAATAAAGTTCTCTATTAGTTTATTTATTTTTAAAAATATTTTGTTAGGCATAACAATACATAAAGTAAAAAAAAATTTTAATTTATCAGAGCAAAGTTACCTCACACCTTCATTATCAGTAATACCTAAAGAAAAATTGGTATTAAAATACACTAAGAAACTATTATTATAGTTTTTAAACAATTTTATAAACTTTTCAATGAATTTTAAGACTCAACTAGTCATCACTTATTAAAGCCAATCCAAAGATTACCCGTCCCCGTTATAAAAGGATTATAAGCCATCATAGGATTTACCATCATTCCTTGCATTGGCATCATAGGATTAGCCATAGGACTTTGCATCATAGGATTTGAAATATTGTTTGGGATCATAGGATTTGGCATAGAATTATTCATAATTTGATTATTCATCACAGGATTACCTACCATTCCTTGCATATAAGGATTACTTTGAGAATTCGATGTAAAATTTGAAGAGCTTGTATTCATATTAGTTGGTGAATACATTCGATTTTGATTATAGCTAGAATTTGGAAAAGCTAAACATGGAACTGATGGCCGAGATGATTTTTCTTTAGATGATAATTCTTTTAAGTCAAAAAGATCTGGAAGTTGGCTGCTTTTCTCTTCTTGAAAGTCTTTACTTGATGAAGATTCATCAAATGGATTGTTTTTTTGATGAAAGCGAGACTCGATTTTAGAAGATTTCAGGGTTTGAGAAAAGAGGTCTTCAGGAAGAGAAAGATTTTCGCGGAGTGAAACTTTAAACATGTCTGTGCTAGTAATTTCTGGAGATTTAAGTCTTTTTTTCATTGTCGCTTTTTCTCCTGTATGTTTGGTTTTGTTTACTCTTGGAGAAATTGTTGGTGAATTACGAAACTCAGATTCAATGTTTTGAATATTTGGATTACTGCGGATTTTTTGTAGTGGATACTTTTTTTCATTAGGCAAAGACTCTTGGCTATAAAATTCATTTGACTCAACCTTGTGGGCATTATAATAAGCATCAAATGACAAATTTTCAATCCTAAGATCAAACTTATTTTTTTCAACCTCATAGACAACTACTGTTCTATTTCCTACCTTTACAGGATAGTTACCATAAACAGATGATGATCTTTTTTCAGTTGTGTAAACATCTCCATCGAGTTTTATTGTCCGCTTGCCAGAAATTCTGCTAAGATATAGTTCAATTTGAAATTCCTTTTTATCAAGTTCAAACTTCCATAAAAACCTTATCTTGGTAGACTTAATCCTTTTCCCGACGTTTGTTTTTTGAAATTCTAAGGCTTTAAAATTTCTGTGCATATTATTAATGACTTTTATATTACTAAAAATCTTTTTCATAATCGCTTCTTGAGTACTCATCCTAAGCTTTTGCACATTCCAACCAAAGATTAATCTTTATTTGGATGAAATTCTAAGTCTTCACTGAATTCATATTTACCAGAATTTAAAAGTCTAACTTCTTCATATATTCCATATTCATATTATTCTTCTTCTGACTCATAATTTCCTTTAGACATATACTTTGATAAAATTATGATAAGGATTTATAGAGTTTCATATCATATGAGTTAAAAGGCAAAAGTATTTATTTAAAAGCACGTTGTGGAATTCTATTGCCATAGATCTTAGTATGATTTTAATGTTTTGAAGACTTATAAGCCCTGCATTTTCTTAGGCTTTTTGTTTGAAGGATTCTTTAAGGTTTTTTTTTTTACTTACTATATTCAGTGTTATTAATCAAAGTTCCTATCATCTTCAGGTGTGAAAATTTATTATTATCAGTGCTTGTACTTATAAGATTTTTGATTAATTAGTTTTTGCTTATGAATGTCAGATAGGAAATGGATAATAATATTAGTTTCTTCTATGGATGCTTTCTTTAAATTTAGCATAATAAGTTTTTATTCTATTTACAAAAATGCCTACAGGAATATCAAACTTTTAGCTTTTGTTTATTAAATCAAGTAAAAATTTTATTGTACTCTGTTTGTTGATACTATAAAAAGCATTATATTATATTGAATTTAGTTTCTTTTCAAATTCTAGCATTCATTAATCTCTTCTTTACCTTACAGTAATGCTTGGTTTAAATTTTCATTTTTTTAAAGTTATTTACGAAAAACGTTTGCTTATTTTTTTAATCATCACTCACAGATTGAGTCATCTGAGGAGTTTTAATTATCTCATTATTTTTTCTAAATGATGTCTTAGTTTTACTATTCATCAATATATGTTTGAATTTGAACTTCAATTTCAACGATTTTCTTTGACCTGATATATCTTTTCAATTTTTGGATTTCTTCATTTTAACTATAATCTCTTGTTTTATATTTTTATGGTGTTTCAGACTATTTACAAAACGTATCAGTTTTTCCATTAGAATATTGTTTGTAGCATCTTCTCTTTTGTTAAATTCTTGTATGAAATTTTATAATTTCTTTTTGAAGGTTGTTGTTTTTTAGTTTTAAGGCCATATTCTCTCCTCTTTGTCAATATAACTCGTCTAGGTTTAACCCTTCCAAGATTGGCATATCAATTATCTGCTTTGTTTTTTTCCTTTCTTATACTTGTCAGATATATTTACTCTTATAACTCTTTTACCTTTTGATGATTTAGAAATTTCAGCATTCACCGATATTAATTACCTCTACAATTTGGCCTTTCAAATAAATAATCATCTTCTCTTCCAAAATCATCATCTTTCAAGACATAACTAGAGTTTTCTGCTTCCTATATTCTATTGCAGAAAAGGCATAATACAATACAAATTCTTATAATTATATTTATTAATGTAAATTCTTGCGCTTTTCTAGTATCTGCCTACGCCAAGATTCAGAAAATTCTTCAAACTTTGACATAAACTCATCCTGATAATCTTGGAAGTGGTAGTTTTTTATTGTTCCCTCACGAGTATTTGTAATTTTTTCTGAAGACTCCTGTTTTGCTATAGTTATTTTTTTGATATTCAGCTTAGGTACAGAAGTTGGACTTGACCTTTTTGGCGACAGTTCAAGAAGCCTAAATTTTCTAGGTTTTTTACCTGAACTCCTTCTAAATCTTAAACGATCCAAAGTAGAAGCTGTACTTAAAGAAGCTTTAGAAAATGAGTTTGGGAGGTTTTCATTTCTCAGAATTTTAATTTCCCCAAATTTGCTAGAAGCATTTATCCCCTGTGTAGATTTTGAAGAAATTTCTGCTTCATAGCCCTTTTGAATGCTTTCAAGTACAGTTGAAATTGGGTGTTTTAAGTCTATTAATTCCTGTAATGCACTTCTGCAAACTTGCAAATACTCTGAGTGGTTATCTTGATTTGCATACTTCAATTTATTGCTCAAATAGATTGAAAGACTTCGGAGACGAGTATTGTTTTTACTTGAAAAAAGTGAATGTTTTGCGACTTTTTTAGGCCCATTTGCAGATGGTGTTCGCATTAACGATAGATTTTCATGTTTCTTCACATTATATACACTGATTTTAGGCGAAAGATTTCTTGTACTGCTGCATCTGGATTTTAAAAAACTTTGGATCAGGTGATTTGATTCATTTTTTTCTGCGGCACTTGAATAAATCAAATGCTTTCCATTGATACCTTGCATTATATATAAGCTTTATATTGAGTAATGTATTATTGTCATGTACCATAATCACGCTCAATGGAGGAAAAAAAATAAAAAATTATAGTTTATAAGTATGAAAAAAGTATTAATGAACAGACTCCACCTGCTATT
>MPUH01000766.1:0-35891 GCA_001970955.1 Stentor coeruleus | reverse complement strand
ATTGAAGATTTACCAGTTGCAACTCAACTTAGTGTTATTATCAATTTCAATAAAGTTTCAACTGGATTTATACTTCTAGATATCAAACACAAAGTGCTTTAATATTTATGAGCGGTTTATTTGGAATACTTTCTGGGCTAACTGGAATTGTTGGGATTATTATGAGTAAATTTGAAGGATTAATTCATAAAAGGAGTAAAAAAGTAGGAAAAAAATGAACTTAAAAAAAATAATTAAAAACCAAAATATTTGCCAAATGAATTTTAAAGAAACTAAAGAAGAGGAAAATCACTCAAATTTTCATATTAGTTTTGTTAATCCAACTTCAGCTTTTACTTCGGAAAGTCTTAGATTAAAAATGCCTGTTAGAAGTGCTCAGATAAATAGCATTTTAATAAATAGCTGGATTAGTAGTAGATAAAAAATAGTTTTTATTAGTATTAAAGAAAATTTTTATCATAATATGTGGTTATGTAAATTGCAAAAGGTTTTCATATTACAACTGAATATTTATAGATTATCTGAAGATATAATTAAAAAAAAAGATTATACCTGCTGTTATTTCGATTACTGTATTATAACTAAAGTAAAAAATTCTGCTTGAATGAATTATATTTTGATATCAACAGCTTAGCATTAATAAATATTTTATTTGATTATCAAATCATGGCTTTTGATAATAATATGAGATTTTCCTAATAGTATACTTATAAAAAATAATATTACTCAAGTTTATTGGACAAAAAAATTGATTTCTAAAAAAAATGTTGTCTATAATAAATTATTCAAAAACTCAGACATTCCAATTAATTGATTTATCGAATAAAATTAAATCTTAAGGTCTCTATAATGCGAGTTTTTAAGTTTTTCTTCGCTATATTTTAGAATAATAAAATTTTGTTTATAAAGTCAAATTTATAATCATACAATTAAATGGTAATTATAAACGTTATATAAATTTCTTATAACTATTGAGAAAGAATTTGATTAATAAATCTAATTACTAAGTTCTACTTGAGTATTCTGAAGTTGAATCTGCAGAAGAAAGTAAAGATTTAATTATCAATTCTTTTGCTTGGTTTTTCTTTTCTTCAAAAGTTTTGCATGCTATTTGAAGCTTTTCTTTGTTAAATACTAACTCCCTGATATTTATTGTCGATTTTCTCTCTAAATCATTTTGTAATAATACTATGATTCGAATATGATGATATTTATTGTCCATTTTGTCTCTAAATCATTTGGTGAAAATACTATGGTTCGAATACGGAAGCTTTCCCAATGGTTATTTTCTGGCTGTTCTGCATTTTTAAGCACATTCTCAGCATATTTTTTATTGAAAACTTGAATTAAAGTTTCATTCATTATTGCTTTTATGCTTTCTGGAGTATCAACTTTTTTTAACTCTAAAAGAAACACTGACTTAGAATCTCCCTTTGTTGGAGTCAATAAAATATCAATTTTTGTTTTTCCTTCAGTTTGCTTTTCAACATAAATTCTGTGTTTAGGTTGCTTAGTATTTTTAAAAGAAAATGGAATAACCACCAAAGTTTGAAAATATGACTCAGGATATTTTCCATAAGCAAGTCTATCAAGAAATTCCTTTTGAAATTCATCAAAATACTTTTGTGTATCCTCAAAGCTAATCAAAATCAATTGTATGTTTGATTCTGGAATGCGTCTTTTAAGCCATGCAGTTATAAATAATTAAAAAAGTATGATTGTACTTCATAATTAGGAATCCTGCAAAAACTATTTTTAGATTTTGTAATATAGCCTGAATCAAGTAAAATAGCATCAGCGATTCCTCGTTAGTTTTAATGTCTTCAAATCTAAAAGGCACTTCATAATTAACTTCTGTTTCTCCATATTTTATTAATTCTTCAATCATATCAGTAGTAGGGACATTAGTTATTGCTTCCTCTATGAGTTCAGTCGAACCTATTTCAATCCAGTATTGCTTGTAAGGGTTATCTAAATCAATGCTTAACGAATGAAAAACAATACATTATTGACCATGATTGTAAATTGTTTCATTTTTTATTTTATACCCATTATACCATTTTGTCATTGAATTTTTTATTTCTTTAGCTGAAAGTTTCGGTTTTAGTTTAATAAGCTTTTCTAACATTGCATCAATCTCAGTTTCTGTAAACCCAAAGTACTTACTGAAACTGGAATTATCAAAAGAATCAGTGTAAAGGTGATCGGTATTTGAAAAAACCAATCTATTGATACCAGAAAGTACTGTAAATAAAACCTTGTTATTATTTTTTATCGGATAGATTAAATTATCCAAAATTTTTACCGCATCCTCGAAATATGGAGATTTTTCTGTAAACAAATCAGTAGGTATTTTATCATAATCATCAATTAATAACACTACTTTGGTGTTGTAGTACTCATATAGTGCTTCTATTAAATATCTCAGCGATAATCCTATATCATCAATTGTAATTTTATCATTACCATATAAATATTTTCTTATAAGTTTCCATTCGCTAGTCAAAAGCATTTTCTTGTTAAAGTTTAAATATGCTGGTGATTTTTAAATGCAAGTTCAAGAGGCCTTGCAAAAAATTTAACTAGTACTTCTTTGGATCTTATAATTGTGCTTCCTGCCATTGTCAATTTGATCACAGGATATTTTCCTTGTAAATTGATTATTTTTTTACCGACATACTCTTCTGCGAGTATGCCGCATCTTATCTTTTCTTTAGCAATTAGAAGATTTTCAAATAGGCGCTTCTTACTTTGTTTCTCGAAATCAAAAGCTCCAGTCTCCTGATTAACATCAGCCTGAAAAAATGTTTCCAGCATATCAAGATTTAATGTTTTTCCCCATCTCCGTGGACAAGTAATTAAAAAAGCCCCATCTTCATTATTAAGTATTTCATTTATGAGCATGGATTTATCGACAAAAATGCTGTTCGAAGTGGCCATGTCCTGAAATTCCTCATTACCAATATAAAAGTTTTTCTGTGCGATTTGTTCTCTATTTATATGAGTAAATTGTATGAAGTTTGCCGTCGAGGTAAAGAGTTTAATTTTTCCGATGAGCCTATTAAACATTTATATCATATTATCCCTTCCCCAACTAATTAAACTATTATCTCACCTATCCTATACAAAATGGAGTTTCCAAAAAAATCAATCCTTACACAATATTTGGAACCCTTGGTTTGGTAAACTTTATATTAGTTGTGAGGCCAAAACCTTCAACACCTTTACAAAAAAATCATTTTAATTTTGAATGGTTTTTATATCCTGATTGGTTTAATAATATTAAGAGCTTTGTTGTGAATGAAGGGGAAAAAACTTTTCTTCATATAAAAAATGATGATGCAGAGTGAGGAATACGAGGATTAATATTAAGCTTATGAAGAAAAAAAGCCAAAGTTTAGAGATACCTCCCATCGTCAATTTGATCACAGGATATTTTCCTTATAAATCGATTATTTTTTTACCGACATGCTCTCCTGCGAGTAATCCGCATCCTATCTTTTCATAATCAATTCGATGTTTATACAAATAATTATAGAATATATCTATAATTTCTATTAGGGTTATCAAAATCTTAACTATATTATAAAAATGTTTTATGATGATAGCATTTGCCCATGCATGAGTAATTGTATTATGTGCCAAATTTCAAATAGAATATTGGAAAATACAAACTACTCTAAATACCATAAAATATGTAGAGATTGTCGTAACCAAATGACAGGCAATAAGACTCATAAATGCAATGTTTGTAATAACTCGATATCAATATACAAAGTCTTTCCTCCACAACTTTCAACACCTTCCTCAGAAAATGTTTATAACTCAACTGATTTACATCAAACTAAAATTGATACAGTTTATTATACAAATGACTATAATGTTTATGAAAATATAGGTATAAATGAATCAAATAATATTTTTTGTAAAGGGTGTAGCCAAATATTAACATCTCAACATTTTTATTGTATTCATAATATATGCTATAGTTGCCTTTTGAATAACAAATGCATTAATTGTAGAATTTGTATTATTTGCAATGAAAATATTACTGAAATTTTATTTGATGGAAAATATATTTGTCAAAGATGCTATAGTAATTATGATCATAGCTCTAATCAATTAATCGGCTGTCAATTTTGTTCAGATATGGTTAAAGATTTACAATATTGTACATATTGTCAGAATAGTTATTGTATAAATTGCTTTGATCTTCATTTGGAAAATTGTAATAAGGATTGTAATCAAATATCAGAATTTAAATTGAATATCATTTCATATAGTCATATGGATTATGTTAAACAAGATTTTGTATCAAATAAAACTCAGTACTCAAGTTGCTACAATTGTAAAAATAAGCAGAATTCAAGTAGATGTGAAAAATGCAGAAATGGTTTTTGCTGCGATTGCTTGATATCGCATTCACCATGTTTTAATACAATTTGTTTTAAATGTTGTAGAAGTTGTAGTACTGCAAAGTTTTTTCAATGTATTCATGATTTTTGTCAAAGTTGTTATAACAAATTTTCTGTTGAATATGGAAATTGCCCTTATTGCAGAAGATATTAACTCAATAATTTATTTGATACAAAAACTAGATGATCTTTTAATAATATCTATGCTATAAATTCATTTAAATCTAATAGTAAATTTCTATTAATCTTAGCTTAGAAATATATTGATATATACTATACACAATTAGAAAACTCAAGAATTTCTTAATAAATAAAAATATGTTTTACTATATCATACCCATAAATGCCTGTAATTTCAAATTCTTAACCTTATACTACTTATGAGTATCATATATTAAACTAATTTACTATTGATTTTCTTCATCTTTTCTTTCAGAACTCTTATTATCTGCACTATTATTTTCTTTTACCTCTTTACTTTCTTCAATATTTTGTCTTATATTCATTTTTTTCTGTGGGTACCACAATATGCTATTATTATCAAGACTATTTCTCACATAACTTTCCACAGAACTTAACTCTGTCCGTGTTTTTTCAATAATATGCATTATATACAAAGCATAATTCCATTCATTATGTTCCCTTGAAATATGATACTCAAAGCTTTTCTGAGTGATTTTTTCAATCTCTTCCCTCTCAAGGCCACAAATAAAGCACCTATGTTTCCTATCCCAATCATTTTTATCTGTCTCATCCTTTAGCACAAAAAATGCATCAAAAATAATACCCTTAATAAAATTCATCATCATAATCAAAATAGCCAAATTATATAAATTATCAAAAAAAACTCTTTCAATATCAAAAGTCCCTGTTTTCCAATCACCAAGTACCCAACCCATACCAAGTTTTAACCCTTGATCATATGTAATTATCATACATGTATATAAATCAGGACATCTTTCCCCATAAAAATCAATTAATCTTGTATACCCCCATAAAGCAAAATAATAAACAAGAACAATAATAAAAATAAATGTTATAATCAAAGACTTCTTTGATATATAAATTGATTTTACAACATCCCTTAAACTTTGATATCTATAAATAATATCAATTGTATGAATACAATACAGAAAATAATCCCCTGATGATATTGCTGCTAAAGATACAATCGTATACATAATCAAATAAATAGTTTTTGTTGTGCATAAAGATAAAATAATACTTATAAATTTCCCTAAGAATCTATAACAACCAGGATCATTTTCATTGTAAAATGTTTTAAGATGATTTGAATATAATTTGGGTGCACCTTTAAGTAAATGAAATGCAAGGACAAGCATAGCACAGATTATATGAATAATCCCAAAAGTTCGAAAAAGTGCAGAAGTAGCTTTAACTTGCATTGATCTTAAACATTGACCATTATTATCTGTTTCTAAACAAAGCTGTGGATCAATACCTTCATATTGATTATGATAAGAAAGTATTAACATTATGTTTAACCATATAGTGACTAAGAAACCAATATTATAATATAAACGAACATTGGAACTTATAAGTGAAACAAGAGGATATTTACGGAAAAACTGTTCTAAGATTTGTTCGTTTTTGATTTCTAATTTTAGGTCTTGAATAGCCATTTGCAAGTATTGGAGTTTTGATTTTTCTGAGGAACGGTCTACTGCATTATGGAAATCAGCTTTTATTTCCTCTGTGAGGTGTAAAGATTCTGGCTGTAAGGTAAAGTATATATAAATAATTTGTTGGAATCTGTCTTCTAATGTGATTTCTATTTTACCGCTATGCAACTCGAAAAATTTCAAAGCTTTTTCTATAATTTCATCACTTGTAAAAACTGTTTTTTTCTTGATTCTCTTAAATACTTGCCTAAAACTCTTATAAAATTCCAGAAACAAATTATAAACATCCATCAACATCTCATGCTTCAATAAAAAATCAGGAAGTTTTTTATTTTTCTTAGACTCAGTACTTACAATATTCTTAAGTCCTTTTTCATAATCATCCAAATACTTCATTAAATGATATAAATTAAACCCAAGCTCAATAATACACATATTATACTTATCATAATCTTCTTTAAAATTTCCATCGCCCATGCCATATCTGAATTTTTCATTTTCTTTGAAATTCTTAAAAATTTTATCAGTATATTCTTCACTATCATATTTTAAAAGGAATTCCTTAAAAAGCCATATAAAATTGTTGTGAAAAGTTGATAATGAAAAGCTTCTAGCCAAATGTGAAATAATATAATTATCTTTATTAAGCTCAAGTAAACTTAATAATGTTATAGAAAGTTTATATTTCAAATGAACAATCATCCAACCTTTTAACAATAATTCATCAGTTTCTTGTGACTCTTCACTATTACTTTCTTTTTGTGATTCTAAAGGGCATTCATCATTAAGTATTAAATACTGATCAACATTTAAGAATTCAATTGAAATTTCTATGAATTTCAATGATATAAGTTCTTTTTGATTTTTTTCACATGGTCCTTGGATTGTTTCTGTTAAAGTATCTAAACATTGTGAAAGTATTAAGAAAGAATTGTATCTTTTTGAACTGATAAGTTTTTTAAATAACGATACTGTAACTTCAATTATGTTGTAATTATTATTTGATTTTTCTTGAAATCTTAAATAGTTTTGTAAGTTGATGTTATGATTTTCACATAATAATTGAATGAGTCTTAAGACTTTTAAACAATTGTCTTTTTGTTTTTTATAGACTAAAAGCTTTGATTTGTTTTGTTCTGAGATTCTTTCTTGACCTAATGAATTACTTTTACTACTTAATTGCAAGTATAGTTTTTTAAACAACATTTCAGATTGTTCAGAACTGATGAAATAAGCATAATAAGCTTCTTGAACTTTTATATTACCCATATCAAGCATTTCTATAGAAAGTTGGACAAGACGATTGAATATTTTTTGGTTTGTGGATTTATCACACATCATGCTTAGGATTATTTTGACTAGACCTAATTCACAAAGAAGGTTTTGAACTTGTTCCTTTGTTATTTTTTCCTGATTTGAATTCATTGTTTTAGATAATATTGTCACTATAAAGTTTATACAGTTTATCAATACCTCAACTGGAGGGTGTTTGCGAAGGGCTTGGCGGATAAAATTCACAAGTTTTGTTAGAAAGTTTTTAAATGAAATACCTTCAAGATATTCTTTTATATGTATAATTATATTCAATAATGCTTTTTTTTCAGTTTTAAGTTTGCTTTTTAGTAAATTTGTATGAATAAAATATGCTTTAAAAGTTTCCCATTGGACTTTCACCTGATCCTGATCTCTTAATGTCAATGGACTTGCTTCAGGTAAAATTTTTTCAAAAGAATCATATTCTAAATGAAAGAAATCTTTAAGTTCATCTAAACATTTCAAAGTTTTCAACGACAATTTTTTAACTTGAATTGAATTAACAAGATTATTAAGAAACTCATTAATNTTTTCAACGACAATTTTTTAACTTGAATTGAATTAACAAGATTATTAAGAAACTCATTAATAGCATCATAATCATCAAAAGTTTCATAAACAAACCTATCATGTCTCAAATATTTATTTGTATATTCATTAAAAATCCATACCATAACATCTAAAAACTCAATCGGCTCATCCATATTCTGAGAATGTTTTCCTACATATTCAATAAAATAATGATTCATCATCAATTCTTCACAAGTTTTTTCACTTTCTACATAAGCATAATAAAACAAATTTAATAAAGGCATACGCATTGATGCTGTATTACTATATTTAAGTTCAGCTGAATTAAGTGCTTCAAATATAAATGGGATTGGGAATAGTTTTTGACATTTAGCTTCAATAAGATAAATATTTTTTGTACCTATTGAAGTTAAACATATAGACTCAAGGATTTTACAATGATAAAGCACTGGTTGATCTTTGTAATTAGGGTTTACATGAATAACAGTTGATTCATAACTAAAACGACCATTTTGATCCATATACAACAAAAATTTATTGTTTTGGTTTTGTGCGAGAACTTTAAATACTAATCTTTGAATATCTTGTATTGGTTCTTTATTAACAATTTGAACTACAGGAAAGAGTTCTAAAAATCTTGCCTGACGACCTTCAGCTTCAATCAAAGCAATGAATTGTCTAAGAATTTTTTCATTTGTCATCACACATAAGTCATAATTATCCCTAAAAATCTCAACAATTAATTCCATTTGTCCTAAATCCATTCTTAAATCTCTCATAAAATCATGAAGGTTGTTATAAAAAAATTTCTGATGAGGTTTGTTTTTATATACTAATTTTGCCAGGATTTTAAAACACAATGCGAACATTTTGATCATATTTTCTCTAGCATCATGTTCCTGATCAGTTTTAGGGTCATCGTAAATTTCTTCTAAATTATGTATGCTGTCTTTTATAAAATTAATAAGTTTTGTATGAAAGCCAAGTTTTACTATAAGATTTTGACGATTTTTAGATATTAAATCTGTTGTTGATTGTTTTAATATTTTACCATCTTCGATAGTTGTATTGTTGTATACAGTGCAACGAAGATGGTCAAGGATGTTTAGAACCCTTTGGAATTTTTTATAGTTACGGGAATAATTGACTGGGTTTTTATAATAGGAAATCCAGATTTCGGATTGGTCGCATAGTTCACTAAATAAGGCTAGGCTTATTTTTACCCAGCTAAATATATCAGAATCTTCTTTTACTGTTATTAAACTTAACTGGTATACTGATTTCATTAAACGTTTTCTTTGACTAAAACATCTCATAACAATTTTTAATATCAAATTTTGCATAGTGTAACTATTTGTAATACAAAAAAGTTTTAGAAGCTTTTTTATTATATCCCGGCCTAACCATGCTAAATCAAGAATTTCATTATCATCTGCATTTAAAAGTTCATGGGCTTCTTTTTCATATTGATCAACATCAATAATTGGAGGTAAAAGTTTATCCAAATCTACTGAAGTTATATTCTGATTGTGTATAGCAGAATTTTTAAACCAAGAAAGGATATTGTTTAAAAGACGATCTTGTCGCCAATCTTGAACAAGTTCTAAAATCTTTAGTATTTCCAACTTACACTCAATTTCAATATCAGAATACCCTGACATATCCTCTTTTTTTGCATTAATAGAATTTAAATAACTTAACAAATGCTGACTTTCAATAGCTATAGGTTGACTTTTCAAATCTTCTTTATTACTTTCCACAATTTTATACATCATTTGCAGCTTAGATTTCTTTTCAGGATCATTTTCTTTTACTTTTGAACTTATCATTGTCATTGTAAAGTACTTTTTATTATCTAAAGATGAAAACAAAACATTTTGTATAGCATTAAGTAACTTATAAATCCCTGTATCTTGTATTTTAAACCTAAAATCTTTACTTCCTTTTATCAATTTTTTATCTTTTTTATCATAAACTGTAGGTCCAAAAACTTCAAATTTAGTCAATTTATAGCTAATTGATAATAATTCATAAGTCAGTTCGTCATATCCTTCATTTTTAAAATTTTCAAAATACGTTAGAATATTATCTTTAAGTTCATGTAAAGAATCCTCATCAGTATTTTCAATTTCATAATCCCCTTTGTTTTTTGTAGCATTAATAAAAAGGTCTGTAACATCTTTAGTAGACTCCATACGAAAGAATTTTTGAGTGATTTTCCTAGGTTTATAGTCAATATTAAGCACTTTGATTGTTTCAATACGTTTTTCTTCTAATTTAGCAAAACAGTCTATATAAATTGATGTGAATAAACGACCAAAACTAGCTCTTAAAGATGCTGTAAGGTTACTATTCCATAAATTATACATTAAACATCTTCCACTAAACCAAACCCCAACAGAACTTGCATTAAGATAATTTTTCCCACTACACATACCAGCAAAAAGTAGAATAAGTTTTGTAAAGTATTTGATTTTATCTTCATATAATTGCATTTCTTCACAACAATTATCAAGTCTTATTATTTGTTCACCTATAAGACTAGGATGAGGTAATGTCAAATCAATATTAAACCCATTTTCAGTCGACACAGGGATCGTGATTTTAGAAAAATTATCTGAATTTCTAAAGAGAAACTCATGGATTATTTCTTGATTAGCATTTATAGCATCATTATTACAAGTACATAATGAAGTTAATAAATCTAAAAGTTCGCTACGATTTTTTATATTGTTTTTCTATATTATAATTACCCTTAAGGAATGGATATATGATGAGATTATTGTACCTCGTTCATTGCTTACGTATGAAGAAAATTTATAAAGAAGTTTTTGGTTGTTTTTTAATAAGGATATAAGAAATTCATTTGCCCCGACATCAAAACTTATAAATTTACAATAAACTTGTACACTAGAAAAAGCTTCTTCTTGATTTTCAGGATTATCCATGCATATAACTTTTATAAGTTTAAAAATCCCTATACATAATTTGTCTATTTCAGGTTTTAAGTCTTTATATATGTTTTTATCTAAAGATGTAAAAGCTTTCTGCATACTGAAAAATGAAAGGATTTCTGTAAGGCTGCTTATGAATTTTAAGTCTTTTAAAGTGTTTTGTTTTTCTGGGTCGATTTCTCCGGTAAAAATGTTTTCTGAGATCATTTTTTTTAGTTGGTTTGTACAGAAAAGTTCGATTTTATATAAACAGATGCTCATCATAGAAAATTGATTTAGGATCAGACTAAGATCTTCAACACGTGAGTCCATAAGAATTTTTACACTGTCAATAAAATTAGCTAAAAACTCTTGACATGTTACTAAGAAAACAACGCCATATGAAAAGTAGGAAGGGCATTTTTTTAGTCTAAAATAACTTATATTGGTATAATCATGTGATAAAGTTGGGAAATAATGCTCTTGTCCAGTAACTTCAAAGTCTATTTCTGCTGCAAGTGTTAATCCCGTTTTATTATTAACAATTCTATAAAACTTTTCACTTTCAACTTTTTCTTTACCTGTATTTCCAACAATACTCCAAACTGCAAATGCTGAGTTTTCACCTAGAACTAATCTATACCCTTTATCAAAAGCTTCAGCACTTAAAAATTTATTACTTCCCAATAATCTTATTGTATACAAAGAATCAGTCTCAATAAGCCCTCCTACATATGTATCTAAATTTTCAATAAACCATATCCCATTACTTTTCTGTAAATTAGATGAAAATCTAGTTTCCATTATATTTTTTTCAAACAAATTCTTAACTCCAATAATACAAGAGTTTTCCTCACTGTGTATAATCTGAAAAAAATCCCCTATACAAATATCATGAACCCCAATACTATGAAGATTATAAGGTATCAGATTAAAAGCTAAATTTGTATCTAAACATCCAGTGATTTCTTTAGTCATTTCATCAAGGTTTAAAAACACAACTTTTTCTATATCTTTTAATGTAGCTCCAAGTCTAACTTTTGCACCAGATTTGATTAATGATGTTCCCTCTTCTTGATATTTAAAAGCTGATTGTAAATAAAAAATCGACATTTCACTACCAAAGTCTTGAAGTTCGATTTTATAATTGTCTATACCAAATTCATGTTTTTCATTAGAAAGTGTGAGGAATTTACTTGAATAAACATGTTGAAGTTGGATTAATGAACCAAAAGTTAAAGGTTGATCTTTATATGAAAGGGATGTGATGATGTTAGTTGATATTTCTCCTTCAAGGTTAGTTTTACGAGCTTCGAATTTTGATGAAAAGTCTGGGGAATTGATATGATTAAGAAAATAATCTTTTGTTGTATATGTGCAAGTTGGAAGTATGCGGAATACTGAACGAAGAGAGTCAGTGATTGTTAGGTATAATCGGTTTTCAAGAAAGCCTGGAGAACTGAGATAACCATATTCGTGGCTTAAACATATGTAGGAACCGTATTTCACAACGTCTTTGATCTCTGAGTCCATTTTTTATAAACTTATGCTAACTGCTAAGATAATTGCTTTAGTTTGATATGGATTATTGATATTTTTAAGGTTTAAAGATATGGGTTTTATAGATTTTTATTATACTTAGATGTGTTTATTTTTTTACAATGAACATTTGATTAGGTATTTTTTATAAGATTGATTTTATATTGAGTGAGATGTTAATTATTTTTATAGTTAGATTAACAAGATTATTCTTAAGCCTATTGCAATAAAAATATGCATAAAATCCTTAAATACATATTTCAAAAGACGAAATCACGATTTTATATAAAATCCAATCTTATCCCTCCTCTTTTAAAAAATTCTAATTCTTATAACAATAAACTAAACCTATTCTTACTTCATTTCTTCATCAATGCTCTTCTCAATGCTTTTATTCACACTTTTTTCATTCTGTTCTTGGAAATACGGTAAATCTTCACGTATGCTATCTTTATCTGCTGTAAGAAGTCTTTGTTCTCTATCCGCTTTTATAATATCCCTTGAACAAAAATTTTTCCTTATATACTCCCAAGGAGCACCATGAAATCTCTACATATAAAATACAGAAAAGTTAAAAGCAAGACTCCAAAAAGTCACAGTAAATATAAGCCAACTCATAGTTAAAACAGTTCCCCAATATCTTCCAATACCACCATTAACTGCACCAATCAAAAAAGGTGAAGGGAAATCCCCAAAAAGATGCATAAAAAAGATATTTACTGCTACAGCTTGAGGTCTAAGTTCTTCATCAACACTTGCCATAATACCAACATTTAAAGGACCAACACCTCTATATTATTATTACAAGAATAATGAGAATTCAGCAAGAGCAACACAGAATAAAAATGCAACAAATGGTATTTCGTATACTGGTTCACCTAAAGTTGGGGCAATTATAGCACCAATACACCCAATTACACATGCTATTGAAGTTACTAAAAGAGCAAATTTCGCTGCTTTTTCTGTACGGAAATAATCGAATTTACGTGATTCTATTTCTCGGTTTTCGAATTGGAGACGATATGGTTTAATCATTTTTTCATAAAGAACAGAGCCAAGGACTGTAGCGAAAAGACCTGATATTATTGTTATTGCCCCTAAACTGAAAGTTGCTGTTGTCTCACCTTTTGAGAATTGCTTTTGGAGCATTGTTGGACCCCAATGAGCTATACCTCCAACAGTAAAAGAATATGCTCCATATCCTAACACAAGAAGAACAAATACAGGTTTACGTTTTAGAGCTTTAAATTGAACAACTATAGGAACTTTATTTTCTTTTTTAAAAATAAGCTTTGGATCTTTGTATGCAAATAAAGCTATAAGGACAAAAGGAATACTTGCAACAGCTTCAAAGTAAAAAACAACATACCAACCATTGAAACTATTTTTAACAGGTGGGGCGATAACATAACCAAGAGCATATCCTATAGTTAAAGCACTATAGAAAATCGATATCCATAAATTCTTTTTGCTTGATGGGGCTATTGATAATAATATAGGAGATGCTAAACAGACAAAACTTGCTTCACCTATACCTGATAACATACGAGCTGCTGCTAAAGTCCAGAATCGTCGTGATACAGCGGCAAAAAGCACTGCTCCGCCCCAAATTGCGATACCGATTGCGATTAAGTTGAATGGATGGACGGATTGAGAGGAATAGGCGAATATTGGGCTTGCGATCATGAACCCAAACATAAACACTGATCCTAATATGCCAGATTGAAAATCAGATAAATGCATTCTGGTATCATCTTGAAGAGCTGGAAGAAGTGATGAAAGAACCCCTCTATCCAGATACATAAGGATATTTAAAACACAGAAATAAACTAGCAACATCACTGGAGAAAGGTGAAGACATCCTAAAGAGCATTTTCCCATATTTATTGTAATAACCTATTTTTCAACACCTTTTCGTCTATTAATTTTCAATTCTCACATATTTTCAAGGCTAATTTAAGATGTAGCACCCTAACTCTTTTTATGTATTGTATGAAAATCGGGATAAAAGTCTTAATCGTATTTATTCTTTAAAATTTTTAGATATTTACATTCCAAAAACAGTCGATTCCATGCAAAAGACATCAGTCACTGGAGATTTTTCTTTTATTTTGTTTTTATAGACTAGCCATGGTTTTATAAGAGCTTCAGCAGCATCAAGTCTAAATTCAGGATTGGGATCAAGAAGTTCAGATACTAAATCAATGACAGGATAAGATACTTTTTTCCATGACTTGTTTTCGAAATTAATCTTGCATTTGCCATTGTTTAATAGGATTTCATTATGATTTTCTCCTGTAAAAGGTAAATATCCTACAACCAAAGCAAAAACTACAATCCCGCAACTAAAAATATCAGCTTTATGATTATACTTTTTATCTCTTAAGATCTCTGGAGCTACATATCCTGGAGAACCACAACGTAAATAATGTGTATTTTGTACCTTACATGAAAGCCCAAAATCTCCTAACTTAAATGAAGTATCATCAGAATCAGAAGTCATTAATATATTTTCTAATTTGATATCTCTATGCATAACCCCATTTCTATGCAAAAAATCCACAGTCTCCAAAAGTTTTCTAGAGAAATTTTTTGCTGTTTTTTCATCAAACTTTTTCCTAGTTAATAAACGTGAATATAAAGTTCCAAAAGGACAATAATCAAGTATCATTTTTATGCACTTTTCGTTTTCATAAACTTTATGGAGTTTTATAATGTAAGGGTGATTTAAATTTCTCATTATATTGATTTCATTATACAGTGACTCTAATCTTCTCTCTGACATTATGGTTTTTTTTTTAATGCATTTCATCGCATATTCTTTTCTTGTGAGTAAATCCTCTACTAAAAAGACTTCCCCAGATTTACCAGCGCCAAGTTTTTTTATCACTACGTAATTGTCGGCGAAATCAACACAAATACATATACTTTCTAATTTTTCCTTCCAAAGTAAAAGCTCATGCTCGCTTGTGACATAAAAATCTACCTTGATTGATGAGTAAAAAACTGAGAATCCAAATTTATCACTTTCTCCATTTGATTCTGAAAAAAACTCTATTAATCGCCATGAAAGCTCGGTAAATTTTGTATAATTACCTTGGGAACTTTGACGAAACAGCCCTTTATTTGTGAGTTTGAAATTCTTCACTTTTTGTAATGAATCCTTCATGTAACTAAGAGTTCCCTGAATAAGAACTGGATCCTTGCTATTAAAAGTGCCTTTCTCATCTATAGGCATCCATATTCGTTCTTTGGGTTTCATGCCCGTCAAGAATTCGGTAAACATTGAAACTATTGACATTTTATATCCATTTAATAATTAAAACAACCATTATGCAAAATTTTATACGATTTTATAATTGTTGCCGACAAAAGCCAGCATTATTTGTATAGTCCTCTTTGGGTGAACTTTATAATTTTATTTATTAGCTTGGCTTTTAAATAAAAAACGTTTATTTTGGTTTGCAAATGAATATGGAAATATTTTTTTGATAAACTATTTTTTAAGTATTCTTAATTTCTAAGAGTTTTGGTTATAAAACATAATAATCTTAATGATATTTATAGTTAGATATTTTTGTCAAGAAAAACTATTAGATTTTAAGTAAAACATATAGTTTTTGTCAATAATTATATATTTAAACAATTAAATCGTGATTTATGTTTTATTTAGGAAGAACATAAAAAAAGAAAAAGATTTGTGCTCTAATGTGTATAAGTATTCAGATTTTTACTTAGAAGATTCTAGAAAAAAAATCCAATTTATTGTATCGTATTACAACTAAGACATTTTATCTGAATAAACAGCCATGATATAATTTAAATAATTAGAATAAATATATCGATTATATTTAGGGAAAGTATTAACTAAAATCTTAATAAGAACTTTTACCTTAATAAGTATATATTAATAAGCATATCGATTATATTTAGGGAAAGTATTGACTAAAAGTCTAATAAAACTGTTTACCTTAATAAGTATATATTAATAAACAGCTTGATAGTTATTGAAATTTTGCAGTATACTAAGTATTTCAAAGGAGTTTTAAGTTTTTTCTTAAATATTATAATCTAAAGAATATACTTTTAAGCATAAAGGGTTTTGTTCACTTTTTATAATGTAAAATTCTTAGACTGATTCTCCTTTTCAGTTTAGCATTTTTCAGTATCATTTTGATTACAGAAATATATTCTAGCTTTAACAGACAATATTTACCTTAATCAAAGCTTTAAGGGATAAATATCAGAAATATATGTTTTTTCTTTACATATAATTATAAAACATGAAATAAAGAATAAACCTTCATATAATTCAGTATTTTTAATATAAAATTTATAAAATTAGCATTTCTAGCTACATTTTTCCAACTTATACGAACTACCACCTTTAATGATTAGTCTTTTCATTATTCGACCTTTGTTTATAATATAATTCCCATTTTCTTTTTTTTTGTGCTATTTAATAAAACATTCAATAAATCTTTCTAAGAAATTAGATGATTTCAATAAAATTTAATATTTTTGTAAATATTCCTTTCTACATATATTATTTCATTTTAGACTTAGATATTCTTATTTAATACCTATGAATATTTAAGTTTTTTGTTATTACAATTTTTCTTATTTAAAATACTCAGATTTATAAAAGCTTAAAAACAAAAAAGCTAAGGGAAAATTATTAACAGTTATAATTTTTCTTCTTTTTATGAAAGGAATGAATTTTATGTTTTTTTGTAGATTGTTTTCACTTTGATATGTAATAATATATATGAATATTTTTAGATATTATTATATTCATGCACTTAAAATAATGCTATTTTGATGAAAAATTTTAAATTCGCTTGCGTCAACCTTATACTATGTGCATTTTTTCTATATTTTCCATTCAGATCTTATTTTTTTCATCTTCTGAATGGCCTTGACATTTTTGATATGGAGCTATTGAAATACTTATAGATTTCCAAGGGGTTTCTGGAATTTTTTAATACAGCTCTTCAGTTATAAATAGAATCATAGGGTGCATGAGTAATAAGCCTTTTTCTATATTCCTGACATATATAATTATTATAAGTCTCTTTCCATTGCAAAATTCCTAACAAAAATTTTCAAAACCTAAATCATATCTGCTAAGCCCTTTCTGTATAAATAATTGTTTCTCTACATCATACTGTATATTAATTCCAATATAATCTACTCATATAAGCCATAAAGGTGATTTTCCACTCATATATTTCCAACATACTAAATTATTTTCAATATACCCAGCTAGAATATGTTGATGACCATATTAACAGTAAGATCTTTTACAATCTAAAAATCTTAAAGTATTTTCATATCTTCAGACATTTATAATTTTTATAGACTAAAAAGATCATATTTAGCTTTTAGATTAGCAAATTAAGATAGTGGTTTACTTATAGTCCAATGCTTTTCGAAGTTCTTTAATAAAACCTCGAGTTCGATATAGACAGAGCCACTTGACACAGTTTTAACTTTTTTGCGAAGGTCGAGGTTTTTGTTGAGGGCATCTTCATTTGTTAGTTTGGGTGGACCTCCGACAAAAAATGACATAGCTTCATCTCGCCAATTTCCTATTGGCCGCCAAGTAGGGCAGTTTAGCATAAAATATCCAGTTGTACAAGGAAGGCTGCAAACTCCATATGAAAATAGGTCAATACGTCCAAGATCATCAAGCCGCCAAACTCGGATTAAAAGTTTAGGTGAACCAAAGATGGAATCTGTGGCAAAATGCAGGTCAACTGGATGACACCAGACGAATATTTCATCTTTGCCTGGGTAACTAGTTTGGGTTTGCATTGGTGTGTCTGATTTTTGAGGTAGTTCCATCCAACTTTCTCCATATTCTAATTGTACTTCACACTGAAGACCTATATCTGTGTCAAATCCTCGACCTTCAAGAATTTGTCCTATATAATGAATTTCTGTCTTATAGTCTCCAGGAAGTTTATCGATTTCCCTAATACTTTCTATCATTATTTATATTAAAATTTTAATGTTTCCCAAAGTGTTTTCAAAAATAATCATATTTGCTTATAATAATATTAAAAATAACTATTTATGGAACTCAGACAAAGTACTACCAAAAAGACTATTCATGGAATGATTATCAGAAATCGAACTAACCAAGCTGTCATCTTTATCCCCACAGCTTACTGCATACATAGTCATAAAATTGAATCTCCTTGACTCAATATGCTCAGCATGTTCCCCTTGTTCAACATGCCCATCTTCTATATTCCTCCCAGGTTCACTAACAGCTTTCTCAACCTCAATTTTTTTCGCATTGATTCCTAAAAGTTTGAGTTTTTTCTCAATAAATTCGATAATTTCCTTATCTTCCGCAAGCAACAAAGTTTCCTCATAGTTGTATTTAATATCAATCCCAGCAATATCAACTAAATACACAATTATTTGCAAATACTGCAAATGAGGATGAAGTCGACTACCAGCAGTGGCAATCTGTATAGCTGATTCACCAACTTTATTCCTTATCATGAAATTAGCCCCACATTTTTGATGTAAAAACTTGACCATTGGATAATTTCCATGTCTACAAGCTATAAGAGCTGCATTTTCCCCAGTACTTTCATCTTGTTGTTCTAAGTCAACTTCAAAAGGTATATTTGAAGAATTTCTAAAATATTCATTTATTATAGTAACAATACTTATATGCCCATATTGTACAGCCATTTGTACTGCAGTATATGTTGTTCTGGCTGCAGGTTTAGTCCCAGTGTCTAAATTAAAATCTATAGTAAAAGTCTTATCATGAGGCTTATCGTTTATATGATTTTGCACGTATATAGGCAAATAGTAACTAAGAATGTCTGAATAACCTTTTGAACATATGAGAATTATAAGATCAATACCTTGACTGTGGAGAAGATTTTCTGTTAGAGAAAGACTTGAACCAGCTTTATGGAGATGCTGAAAAATCTCATTACGGCCTAGGAAAAGAGCATAGCCTAAGGCGTTTAGTTTCAGGCCTCGAACTGAGCAGAGAATATTATCGAGCTGGCTGAGGATTTTTTCTTTGTTTTCTTGATATTCAGTGCTTTGGATTAGCTTTGCTAGGGATTTCAGACTGTTCTTTTCGATTGATTCTTTGAAGTTTTGAATTAGATTATTCTTGTCGCATTTCAGTTCGCTTTGACAACAACCCATTTTATGTTTATTAGATTTGGAATATTTAGATTTTTTTGGTATAGTTGTGAAATTAATAGGATAAAAATAATGAGATGATGTTGTTGGGGTGAGAGGATTTGCTGAAGATAGGTAGTGAAGTTTTAATGTGTTAGGAAGGGTTTTTTATTTTGGTTGTGTGAAGGAAAATAAATTTATTTTTAACAATAATATCTTCTATGAGTATTTTTATATATAAATAATATATGCGAATTATAAGAGTACTTGTGAATTTCTGATACTATGTGAAACTTTTGAGAAGGGATAATTATAAATGGCATTTTATTCTGGAGTATAACTGAATGCTTATAGATTATAAAGATTATCTAAATAGGGATGATATAATTAAAAAAAAAAGATTATCCCTGCTGTTATTTCGATTACTATATTATTAACTAATGAAAAAGAGATCTACTTGAATGAACTATATTTTTATATCAACATCCTTTGTCCAATAAACTTGAGTAATATTTATTTATTATAAGTACACTATTAGGAAAAGCTCATATTATTATCAAAAGCCATGATTTGATAATCGAAATAAAATATTTTTATAGTAAAAAATATTTATTAAGCGAATTCCAAAGTCTGATTCAGTTTTTCTATTGTTTTTTCTGAGAGTTGCTTGTAGCCTATTTGAATCATTTTTGTTAATAGCTTTGGAGCCTTTGCTTAGGTTCAAACTTTTATTGATAAAAAAAAAGATGGTGAAGATTAATGTCTAAGTATAGAATCATCTAATTAAAAAATATTTATTAAGTTAAGAATTGATTACTAAAAAAAATGTTGTCCAAAATAAATTATTCAAAATTTAGACATTCCAATTAATTGATTTATCGAATAAAATTAGATCTTAAGATCTCTATAATGCGAGATTTCTTTGATATGTTTAAGAATATTTTAGAATAATAAAATTTTGTTTATAAAGTCAAATTTATAATCAGTATACAATTAAATGGAGTGGTAAACATTAATATAAATTTTTTATAACTATTGCGAAAAAATTTGATTAATAAATCTAATTACTAAGTGATACTTGGGTATTCTGAATTTGAATCTGCAGAAGTAAGTAAATGATCAATTATCGATTCTTTTGCTTCGTTTTTCGTTTCTTCAAAAGTTTTGCATGTTATTTGAAGCTTTTCTTTGCTGAATACTAACTCGCTGATATCTACTGTCCATTTACTCTCTGAATAATTTCGTGAAAATACTATGATTCGAATACAAAAGTTCTCCCAATGTTTATTTTCTGGCAGTTCTGCATTTTTAAGCACATTCTCAGCATATTTTTTATTGAAAACTTGAAATAAAATTTGATTCATTTCTATTGTCATGTTTTCTGGAGTATCAACTATTTTTAACTCTAAAAGAAACACTGACTTAGAATCTCCCTTTTTTGGAGTCAATAAAATATCAATTTTTGTATTTGCTTCAGTTTGTTTTGCAACATGAATTCTGTATTTAGATTGCGTAATACTTTTAAAAGAAAATGGAATAGCCACCAAAGTTTGAAAATAAGATTCAGGATATTTTCCATAAACAAGTCTATCAAGAAATTCATCAACATATTTTTTTGTATCCTCAAAGTTAATCAAAATCAAAGGTATGCTTGATTGTGGAATACGTCTTTCAAGCCATGTAGTTACAAAATTATAAAAAAAGTATGATTGTACTTCATAATTAGGAATCCTGCAAAAACCATTTTTAGATATTGTAGTATAGCCTGAATGAAGTAATAATAAAATCAGCGATTTTTCATTAGTTTTAATGTCTTCAAATGTAAAAGGTGCTTTATAATCAACTTCTGTTTCTCCATATTTTATTAATTCTTCAATCTTATCAGTAGTAGGGACATTAATTATTGCTTCCTCTATGAGTTTAGTCGAGTCTGTTTCAATCCAGTGTTGCTTGTAAGGGTCAGGTAAATTTATGCTTATCTTATGAAAACAATTCATTATTGACCATGGATTGTAAATTGTTTGATTTCCTATTTTATACCCATTATACCATTTTGTTATTGAATTTTTTATTTTTTTAGCTGAAAGTTTCGGCTTTAATTCAATAAGCTTTTCTAACAGAACATCAATCTCAGTTTCTGTAAACCCAAAGGATTTACTGAAAATGGAATCAGCAACAGAATCGTGGTAAAGCTGATTGAGACCTGAAAAAATGTTTGCTTTCTCCAATCTTGTGATCCCAGAAAATACTGTAAATAAAAGCTTTTCATTATTTTTTATAGGAGAGATTATATTTCTCAAAATTTCTACCGCATCTTCGAAATAAGGAGATTTTTTTGAAACCAGATCAGTAAGTATTTTATCATACTCATCAATTAATAGCACTACTTTAGTGTTGTAGTGCTCATATAGTGCTTCTATTAAATATCTCAGCGATAATCCTATATCATCAATTGTAATTTTATCATAATCATATAAATACTTACTCATAAGTTCGCATTCGCTAGCCAAAAACATTTTCTTGTTAGAGTTTAAAATATACTGGTGCTTTTTAAATGCAAGTTTAAGAGACATTGCAAAAATTTGAACTAGTTTTTCTTCGGATGTTATAATTTGGTCTCCTGTTATTGTCAATTTGATCACAGGATATTTTCCTTGCAAATCGATTATTTTTTTACCGACATACTCTCCTGTGAGTAAGCCGAAATCTATATTTTCTTTAGCAATTAGAAGATTTTCAAATAGATGCTTCTTACTTTGTTTCTCAAAATTAACAACTCCAGTCTCCTGATTAACATCGGCCTGGAAAAAAGTCTCCAGCATATTAAGATTTAATGATTTTCCCCATCTGTGTGGACGAGTAATTAAAAAAACTTTGCATCTTGTATCAAGTATTTCTTTTATGAGCATGGATTTATCGACAAAAATGCTGTTCAAAGTGGCCATGTCCTGAAATGTATCAACAACAATAAGCATGGATTTATCGACAAAAAGGTCACTGTTTAAAGTGGTAAAGTCTCTGAAATGTGCCGTTAACATCAATAGTTTACTTTTTCCAGTAAGAATAGGCCACTGTTTATATGAGTAAATTGTCTGAAGTTTGCCGTTGAGGTAAAGAGTTTAATTTTTCCAATGAGCATTAAACATTATATTATATTTTTCACCTCTCTTAACTAATTAAAGTTTACCTCACTTATCCGGCCAAAACTTTCCAAAAAAACGCTCTTACAGGAACCCTTGGTGGGTTTGGTAAAGTTTACATTGATTGTAAGGCCAAAACCTTCAACACCTTTACAAAAAAATCATTTTAATTTTGAATGGTTTTTGCATCTTGATTGGTTTAATAATATTAAAAGCTTTGTTGTGAATGAAGGGAAAAAACTTTTCTTCATATAAAAAATGATGATGAAGAGTTTGTGTCTAAGAAGAGGAATACGAGGATTAATATTAAGCTTATGCATAACTCTGATATAGTAAACAGATATAGTATCATATAAAATTAGATATAAACAATGATTATACCTAAAAAATTATTATATACTATTAATATTCATACACAGAGACATCCATCTCAGTTTTTACTATCTAACGACAAAACACATTTATATCTTGTTGACTATGGATAGAAGTTTTTATAAAGATAAAAGCCTACACAAAGCTTTTAAAGCCTACTTTAGATTTAGAGGTAGCGTTATGTTTGCATCTATAAACAACTATATGGATTCAAACAAAGTCGTCGGGATGATCTCGAGTCCTTATGCTACTCGTTATTATATTTATTAATAGGAGAATCGCCTTGGAAATCAGATCCAGGGATAACAGGTTTTAAGAAGTGGAAAATAATTTTGAATCAAAAAGTTAATGTTGATAGAGATAGAGATAGTTTTGTATAAAATTTTGACTTATTTTTTTATAATAAATATAAGTATATCAGATAAAAAAAAAACAAATAAAGAACAAGACTCTCTGATCTATAATGTATTTTCTATGGAATGTATCCCTGTTAATGCTTTAAACAGGGAAAAAGAGCTTGAACGAGATATCTAGGATCAATTGAAAAAGTAGTTTAATGCAGCTCTAAATATAAAAAGAAATACAAAAAACAAAAGAGTCAAAACTTGTAACAGCATTGAAAAAATCACAACAAAAAATCTAAAATAAGGTTTCCTACCCAGAGAAAAATTTCCTGAATTTTTAAACAAACAGACAGCACGTGATGAGTTTAATGAATTAATGAAAAACAAATCAAATGATCAAAACTGCTGCATTTTTGAAAATTTAAAAGTAATTAATTACGCTGATAAAATAAGATAAGGTTTGATATATTTCTATGCATTGGTTATGTAAATTGCAAAAGGTTTTCATATTATATCTGATGTTTATAGATTATAAAGATTATCTGATGATATAATTAAAAAAAAAAGATTACAACTAAAAAAAATTCTAACAGTATCCAATTAATAACATACAATAATTTTCTATCATTTTATTATAAAAAAATCCTCTAAAGTAACAAATCATCCTTCTTATATTTCACAAATTGCATCATAATAATAATTCATATACAATAAAACAATTAATTACTAATAAATACTATTCCTACATCCTAAAATCAAAACATTTGCCATTTTTAAAATAATTCTTAAACCTTAGTTTATCTAAAAGAAACTATCAAAGTTCAAATCAGGTGAAAGTCCTTCAAACTTATTCATTTGGTAATCTTGATTTGTCTGAATATCCAGATCTTTAAAATAATTCGTTGAAAAGTAATTCTTAAGTCTCAGCCATTTATCCTCACATTCTTCAATATGAGTCCCACTACAACAGTAAAAATTAAACCGGCTACAACATCGCGCAGGTGAAAAATTACAATAAAACAACTCAATAATTTGATTAAATGCTTTTCTCATAATTTCTTCACTGAAGAATTCTTTACAGAAAGCATTATTAAAGCTTTTATAACCTTCATCTCCTGTTTTACGTTTACCAGCTAATGGCCAGACTACTGTTTTCATTTTGTGGGATATTAAATTTGGATTTAATCTATAAAGTTTTTCTAACCTATTCCAAATATTCATTTCAATATTGTTTGTTAAATTGATAGAAATACATGTTCTTAAAGGTATTCTACCATTTGATATTGATCTAAAAGTTCTTTTAATAGCTCTTATGATGTATACATTAAAGAACTCTTTTTTAGGCTTTTTTAATAAAAAGTCTGTGGTAAACTGTTCTAAAATCAGTGTGAAAGTATTTTTCATCCTTCCTGGGATTTTGGGTAGGGATGAGGTGAATTTTGATGGATTAATTACTAATGATGTGGAACTACTTGAATCTTTATCCTCTGAATTGTTATCTATAGGGAATTTATTCATTGTTCCTGCAAAATTGTTTATTTCGTATCCGGACTCCATGTAATAACTATTATAATTAGAAAAAAAATTATCATTAAAAGTTGATTCTGGATATAATATTGTTATGATTTGTATTATTATTATGATAGAATATAAGTTTAGAGAATAATAGAAAAGGAGTAGACAATGCTGTGTAAATTTTGAATAGTTTGTTAGACTTGATTTTTAATATAATAATGACTGTGTTTTAATTTGAGAAAAAAATGGACTTTAAACTTTGGAAAGAAATAAAATGGGTTAATATTTTAGATTTAGGATGATTGAAGTAAGATAAAAGTTATAAATAAATCTATTGGATGAAGGAATTAATTAAAGGTTTTTGAAGAGTTTTATAATAGGGGTTATTTCATTGAGAAACTCAAGTTTTATTGTGAGAAATTGGAAAATATTAAAGATGATGCTAGAGTATTGCTAATAATACACAGCTTGATTTGCAAGTTAAGGAAAATCGTTGTTGGGAAGAATTTTTTTAAAATTCTATGAAATTACAAATTTTGTAAGCTTTTGTAAATAAATGCCATGTTGATTTCTAATGAAAAATGATGTAGTGATATAATGCTCAAGATCAGGGAAATATATGCAATAAATCTCTAGAAAAGTAAGAAAAAAACAATACGCTAGATAAAAATCTGATAATATAAAAATTATAGAATTTAAGCATATATATTTTTTTTTTGTATTCTTTCATATGAAATAGATTTTGATTGATTTTTTTAATTGGATAAATTGTACTATATAATTAAACATCAACTAAGATATTGTATATAATAAATTTTATATCCATTTTCTAATCTTATTTGAATATGAAAATGAATATTTAGATAATTATAAGTTATATTACTTTCTTTAATTAATTTACTCATTGTGATCATTTGACTCTGATATTTCTTTCCGATAAATCTCATAAGCATTACTAGGATTAATATCAAGATCTTTAAAATAATTCATAAAAAAGTAATCTTTAAGCGATACATATTTCTTCATATTCATTCTTATGAATTTCATTATCATTTTGATTATAAAACTAAAATTCAATTAATAAATTCTTTGTAATTTTTTCCAATTTGTCATTTACTTATTATTCAATAAGTCAATAGTAATACATCTTCCTAATGGTAGATTAGAAGAGTTTAATGGACTGATATCTGATAATAAATTATTTGGGTATTATTTAGTAGCCTTATTACTTTTTTTAGTCCAGAAAAATAAATAGTAGCTCTTCTCTATCATCTAAAAAAAAGTAAAAAAGCACAAGAAAACATTCATAAGGTTCTAAAGTAACTAATTCAAAAGAGTTAAACCTAGCTGGAGATAACCACATAGTATAAAAAGTAAAATTAAGAGAAAAAAGTATTTTCCTGTAATTGGCTACGGTACTTTTCGTGTAATTCGTTATTTTCTTCCTAATGGATTTTTTAAATTCTTCATCAAAATGACAAATACCTTGAAGTCCTTCTAATCAATAATCAAGTCTATTTTTTCTGAACTTGCCCCTAACTAAAATGCTAAAAGTAGAAAAAAAACTTGTAGAAAAAGCAAAAAAATTACAAGTCCGCATGAAAAATACTCATGCACGTTTTAGAACTGAAGAAAAAAAAATAGCTTAAAATTTAGGATTAGTTTTTCCCTTTAGCCTTATTTAATTTTTCCAATTTCGAATCCCATTCGATAAGTTGGTCATTTATCCCTAAAATGATTTGATTATACTCTTCAAGAAGCTTCATGAATTCTTTTTCTTTAATACTAAATTTGTATATGATTTCCATTTGATGAAGCTCAATAGAACGAATGATTTTTTTTTTCTCATGGACGTTGTGTAGAGGGTCAAAGTCGAGAAAACGTTTTAAAGATTCAATTTTTTCAATTTGGTGAGCGACTTCACGGATCTCGCTTTCGAATTTTAGGATGAATTCTGCTTTGACGAAAGTGTTTAGAAGTAAAGATTTTACGTCGTTTTCGTTGATAAGGTTAATGAGGTTTTGATATTTCCCTAAGAACTCAGAGTTTATGTTGGAGATTAGAAGACTGTCGTATTCTCGTTGGAGTTTGGTGTAAAGGGAACTTACAGTTTCTCCTTGGGTGAAGATAGACTTGTAGTTACCCAGATGGTCAGAAAGACTTTGGACTCTTCGTTCAAGAGCTTCGATGGTGTTTTTTTCCATTTATATGGATAGGGTAGTTTTGTATATGTTTGAAGATAGAGTGTGTAATTATCACAATTATTATTCTAATTATTATATCAAAATGTATAGAAAATCATAAAAATCTATATAAACTCAAAATTTTTTTCTTTAAAATCAATATAATTTCCAAAAATAATCTTTACATACCTATTAGCTTTTTTTACTAGACTTTGGAGATGTCATAGTCTCGCCTGAGAGGAATTCATTAATATAATCTTCATAAAAAGTCTTTAAGTGGAAGGTTTTTTCATTCAATTCCCTAACATCATCAACTTGAGCAGCTGCTTTCAGATAATCAATTAAGTTATAAAGCTCACGATCATAAGGATCATCGTGCCATGAAACTATTGGTATACCATTATCAATTTGATATCCAAATGAATAAGCTGCATTGTCAACTATTATAATATCTTTAAGGTTTCTATTACCAAAAATTCTCAAGTCTTTTATAAATACTCCATTTGTTGAAATGCATGAATCTCTAAAGAATCTTTGATGGATAAGCTCTTTTTTCGGATCAAGAAAATCTAAAACAACATTAGCATAACAAGGATGTGAAGCTGTAAAAACAAAGACTTCATAATTTTTATTAGCTTCTTTCAAACATTCTAAAACATAAGGTCTAACATTAATCCCAGCTTGAACAATTTCCCCAGTCGGAAATACAACTGGTAACATAACCATAGGTTCAATCCCTGAACCTTCTTCACAACAATGAACTAAAGTTTCATCTAAATCCAAAACCAAAGTTTTCTTATTCTCATATCCTTTCCTCCTTGGTATAATAACTCTTTTTTCTTTAAGTTGTTCCAAGTTCACAGGTTGTAATCCTCTAACAAATTTCAAAGCTTGGAATGTTTGAAAAAGATGTTCTTTATATAAAATATCACTTTTTACTTTAAGTTCTTCATTAGAAATACCAGGTTGAGTTTTTTTAGTTATTTTTACTGAAGTTACTAAAGATGATAGATTTTGGGTTGAACCAGTTTCAGCTTTAATAACTGGTTTTTCTGAATTAGTTGTTTTTGGTCTTTTACGGGTATCTTCTGAGGAGTTTCTATGTGTAGGGGTGTTTGATTGTTTTGATGTAGGTGTGTGACCTTTACTTTTGTTTCTTTTTGTAATCAAATGTAGAGGTTTGATTGGCGCTTTTTTGATTAAAGTCTTTGGAGCTGAAGGGAATTTAAAAAGTCCTTTTCCTGTGATGGGAGTTGTTTGTTCAGGATTTGCTTTTTTAGCGTTTCGAGCTGAAGCTGGAGTTCGGGGCTTAGGGCATACTGGGACTATTTGTGGCTTATGGTTTTCTGATGCTACTTTGGAAAAAGTTGGCGAGTTTTTATTGAATTTCTGACTTGATATTGTCTCTTCTTCATCTGGAACTTCTATTGTTAACTTGTTGGATTTAGCTAAAACATTCCCTTGTAATGAGTTTTGTGATTTTTGAGGTTTTAAAGTATGCATATTTATAAGACTGGAAATTTGAAATTTTAGGGGTTTTAAGAATCTTTAACGATGATTGTTATTTTATAGTGAAAGATAAGGAAATTATAAGGAAAGGAGGTATAGGGTTTATTAGGAATACAAAAGGAAATCTTGGAGGATAAAGGATAGGATTTGATAGAATCTGGAGTTTTGGTTTTTTTTTATGATTGTGAGTGGGTTTGTTAAATCAATTTGAATCTGAGATAGAGAGAAAATGATTTTTTATTAATATTAGAAATTTGGGGTTGATAGATAGTTGTTTAGGTAGGAAAAATAATTTTTTTTTGTTTTTGGAAGTTTATATAGCGAAGTTTTATTTTTTGTCTACGATTCTTTTACTATCAACAAGCCCATCCTCATAATATCATTCCATCTCACCATGATTTCATAAGAATTCCATCAACAGATAAAACTTCCAACTTGACCATCTAAATCTTACCCTCCCTAGCCAAAGCCACCATTGTTTACATAATAATTCTTAGCCACATGTCAGACCCTGCCGCAAAAATCCATAAGAAGGATAAGAAGCCTGACGAGTTTGAATATCACGTAGCTCAGACCATAGGCGAAATCGAGGCATCATCACCTGATCTAAAAGGCGAGCTAAAAGATATTCTAATCACTGGAGCTTCAGAATTCGAAGGGAAACACCATGGAGCTACAAGACAAGCTGTGATAATTTTCTTCCATTACAGGTCAAAAGGCTTATTGAAGAAAATCCACTCACGGCTTCAAAGCGAACTAACAAAAAGATTCAGAAAACCAGTTGTCCTTTTACTACAAAGGACAATTATCCCAAAGTACTTCAAAACTAAGGGACAACAAAAAAGACCTTATTCAAGAACATTAACAAAAGTTCATGAAGCAATATTAGATGATCTTGTTTATCCTAATAGCATTCTTGGGAAAAGAATCAGAATGAAAGCTGATGGAAGAAGGGTATTCAAAGTCCTTTTAGACCCTACAACAAGAGAAGATATTCAAGATAGACTTGATGTTATTAGTGCTGTCTATAGCAAACTCACTAACAAAGAAGTAGTCTTTGAATTCCCTCAGAGTAGAGATTTCCCAGTTTAAGTATAGACTAAGAGTAGAAATGAATACCTTGTTTTTTTTTTGTATTTTTATAAGACAAATTCTTAGTTTTTTAAGCATTTTTTATTCCCCATAGTCCATTGAATTTATCCCATAAAACCATAATAAACAATAAACCAAAATACTTATCTAATATTTTATTATCTAATAATAAATATCCCGTTGCTTTTTATTAGGTTTGATATACCCAGTACACACATTTAAATGAAAGTCCATCTGTAGTTGCGTCCCTGTAAGCCACTTACCACATTGATCACATTGAAATCTATGAACCCTAATCGGTACTGCCATACTTACTGGCACATAAGTTTTACTAGGTGTCATACTATTATTCACAAACAAATCTTCAAATTCTGATGATTTATACTTCCTCGGTTTTGATGGTTTTCTATTTTTCCCAGCACAAGGTTTAAGGTTCCACAATTTAACCATCAAGTTCCTAATTGGCTCTATAGGATAAAAAAGCCTTAAAAGAGTCAATGCTAACTCATTAATTTCTTCTCCAGTCTCAAAATGCGCTTTAGTCATTTCTCTACGACTTCGACATTCATAAGTAAAAGTTTTAAGAGAAACTTCAATACCTTTTCCTTTAAGTTTTTTCCTTCTTAATTCTAAATCAAGTTGATCACACAATTCACTGATTTTATTTTCAAGAAAAGTAACATTATCTGTTGGTTCAAAACTTCTTGAAGCACTTAAGGTTTTTTTTTCCTTACGAGCTTCCTCATGTTCTGTAGGTCCTAAGCCTAAAGCTGCTTTTATACAAATAATAAAGAAATTGCTACTAAGACCAAAGTACATTTCTAAGCGTTTTTTTAGGATATCGCCACATGTATGGATGTTTAGCATACGTAAAAGTTTAGCTTCATTACGAGAAATCCCAGGACCATTATTTATATCTACCGTCCTCATGAACTCTCTTATTGATTCTGGTTTTAAGTAAAACTGCCCATTTGGTTTATTCACTTTGCTACATACTTTAGCTAAAAGTTTATTACATGCTATCCCTGCTGATGATGTTAATTGAGTACGGACAAATATTTTCTGTCTGATTTCGCTAGCTAAAGCTTGACGCCCTGCATCTGTATCACTACAACGTCGCTTTAAAATACTTGTTACACAAAGACCTGCTTCATCAAGTCCTAATTCTTCAAAATTATTGTCGTATTCTTTGAAAATTTCTTTAACTTTTTCACTTTCGGTCTTGTATTTATCAAGATTTTGGGGAATTAGAAGAAGGTTTGGGCAGAGTTTTTCAGCTTTGAACTCAGGCATTGAACTTTTGATACCAAAACGACGGGCGATGTAGTTTGCAGTACTGAGGACGCTACCATTTGTCACAGCGATTGGCTTATCAGCTAGAGAAGGATTTTCACGGATTTCTATTGAGGCATAAAACATGTCCATATCAATGTAAATCCATGTTTCGTTTATAACACGATTAGATTCTAATGATCGGATTAGTTTATCGATTGATTCTTCAGCTTCGTTTATGTGTTTCTGTGGATTGTCGAATTCTTTAGCAATTTTTCTTTTGATTTCGAGAACTTTTAGTTGCATCTGTTGGGATTTTTGTTTTTGCTTGATTGCGAACCCTGAGTTCTTGCAAGTTTTTTCCTCTTCGATTTCTTCCATTCAATTATTGGGGGGCCTGATAAAAAACCCTCTAGTCCCCTATAGCATATTTAGACTATGATTAAAGCTGAAATATGATTTTTTTGTATTAGCATAAATTGTATGTGGAATTTTGCGGCTGGGTGTAAAGATATTGCAGAAAGAGATAGTAATAACTGAACAAAATAGCAAAATTTCTAACTGTAATCAATCAACTAAACTACAGTTCTCAGCAATTAAACAATAACAGACTATTTTTTATAAGCATCTATCAATTCAGTTTTTCCTAAAATATTAGGAGGATTCTAAGAGTATCATCTTATAGCATAGTATAAATTCATCATGTGATTAAAATCAGGAAAATATTATAAATCTTATATGCTATAGATATCCATTGCAAAATGCATTTATCCTCAACCCATCTAGAAACCTTCAAAAAAATATCCTGAAAACCTTAAAAAATCCTGTTTAAGTAAAAAAAATCCAACAAAAACAATACAAAAACCAAACATAATACAAAAATTGTATCAAAAAAACTCTACCCTAAATAAAAGCAACCCCGAATACAATCAAAAAACTTCAGATAAGTCAAATCCTCATACATTCTCTCTTTATTTTCACAGCTAACTTTTCTTTAAAATATTCTAATTAATATATATAAACTCATTCTGAAAACTCTTCAAACAAGCCAAACTTCAAGTAACTATAAAATCTCAATATCCCAATAATCATAAATACTTCCATCACAATAATTATCTCAAAAAGTTATATTATATATAATATGGCAAATTCATCTCAAACCAAAAGCTTAGCTTTCAAAAACAAACTTCGAGTTAAACTTGAAGAGTACGGTGAAGTTTATGCGAACCAAGATATTATCAAGTATATATACTTATTGGTGATTACTAGGAAAAAGGGTAAAGATGAGCTTTTGCAAGACTTGGAAGAGTTTTTTGAAGAACAAACTGAAGATTTCGTCTCTTGGGTCTTCACACAAAAGGAAGAAAAAAATATTCGGTGTAGATTTTTTCCCCATTGTACAAATCCAAATTGTCCTTTTGTACACCCGACAGAAAAAGTAGAATTTACTTAGTGTGCTTACTTTCCTAATTGCAAACATGGGAATAAATGCTTGTTTTTGCATGAAAACTCTGAGATTTATAATAAACCTTGTGCATTTGGAGACCGCTGTACAAAAGGCTCTGCTTGTTTGTATCAGCATACACAGAAGAAACAGAAACTTGAAGATGGTTTCAGTTAATATTATTAAGTTATAAGGATTTTATTGATCGCTTTTGTGAGATTTGCTTTTAAAAGTAGGCTTAGGAAGTATTTTTTACATGAGAAGTTTATAAACTGTAGTAATGACATATGGTTATATGAATGCATGTCTTTTAAAAAAAATAGGGGAAAATTTAATTTGCGACCTTAGCAAAATCTTTTAATTTGGCGAAAGTTTGGGAATAAAAATGATAGAAGATTTATTATCAGACTTAGAATGGTTAGGATAAATTAAACTTTATATAATCTTAAGTGTATATTTTACTACAACACATATACTCACTTAAGCATGCGATAAGCCATAAATTATTCTATACCTAATCCCTCCATTGCAAAATCATTTTCACAATAACAAACACTTATAAAAACTCATTCAAAAAATCCCTAAAATCTCATCCACACCCTTATCCTCCATATTCAAATCTGCCATAATTATCCATAACCTTAAATCCCATTATTTTATCCCAAAATAGTTTATTTCCAATTATCAACACATAATACCCTTACAACCTTTTAACCAGTAAAAATTCATAATCGACTCTATTCCAAAGAAATGTCTTTTTCTTCTTTTCAAAAAAAAAAAAATATAAATCAACATGGTTGATCTGAATTCAAAATATAAACTACACCAAAGTTTTCTAAGTACAGACATCTCATTTAGTTTCCCAAAATCCAAGAGATTCAAAGTTAAAGCTAAAGAAAAACCAGTCGATTTCTACAATATCCCTTCAGCATTTAGTAAAAGGTCAACATCTTTCGGCTTTGGTAAACGATCTGAACTAATTCGTCAAACAAACACCCCTTCTCCAGACAGTTACAATCCAAAAATCAAAAAACAAGCAGGACTTGCAATAAGTCGTTCAGGACTAGGTGAACGTCTTAAGCCATTTTCAAATACAATCCCAGGTCCTGGGGCATATTCTGTAGTTTCTTTTGATTCATCACCAAAATACTCGTTTATCCCAAGACCACCTGATAAAAAAATTGAAGAAAGTCCTTGTGCAAGTAATTACAATCCTAATTTTAATTATGTTCTCAAAAACAATTATAAAGGGGTAGGATTTGGATATGGGAAAAAAGTCGCTATGTCTAAAAATCCTGAAGTTCCTGGTCCTGGTGCTTATAAAATTCCTTATCTATTCCCTAAAATCAGCCATAACTCTGTGCAATTATTACAAAGCCATGCTTCGAAACAAACCTTTAAGGATATTAACTAATTAAGTATGTTTGTGTTATATTTAGGATATTAGATTATGATAAAAGATATTTTTTATTGAAGATTTGAGAAAATTGGATAGATTGTAGTGAAAAACATTGAAGGATTTTGGATGTTATGTTTAGGATGATAACATTATAAGATTTTGTTTACAAATATTTAAAATTAAATAAAGTATTATTATGTTATCAATCCTAAAAACAAAATATCTACTAACAACAAAATGCTAACATACTAAAGTACTTTAGAATAAGACTCTAACTGTGATTTTATTGCCGTAAGTCTCAGATCACACTCATTAGCTTTCAATTTCGCAAGCATAAGATTA
Source organism: Stentor coeruleus (assembly GCA_001970955.1). Lineage (NCBI taxonomy): Eukaryota > Ciliophora > Heterotrichea > Heterotrichida > Stentoridae > Stentor > Stentor coeruleus. The sequence goes on along the minus strand of MPUH01000766.1, from coordinate 1,743 downwards.
AGCTTCGAATCAGAAATAGCGAAATTAACCTCTTTACTCTGCCTTCTAAGCCTCCTCGAAGACTCAATAAGCTCTGAAACATCATTCACAGGTATTAAAAGAGGAAGTACCGTAAAATCAAAAGGATCACGTATATTCTCACTAGTAACTTTAAAATTTTCAACTGTAGATTTAAAGTTCTTATTGATAACATCTAAATTCTCAGATATATTTCCATCTAATATAGCTTGTAACAATTGTGGAGATGGGGAACGGTATCTTGATCTAGATCGACTACCTCTACGATCATTATTATTTGAATCAAAAATCACTTTATATTTAGAACTACTATGCTTTGAATGCCTAGAATGATATCTATCGTATTTGGACATCTTTATAAACCCAAAACTTAGGAGTTTTTTTCTTTAAAATCCACCATAAACTTTAATAATGGAAGAAGAGTCGATTTACAACCTGATTCCTAAAGAGTATGTCCCTCCACCAAAACCTAAAATGTATAAGTCTAAATACCCTCCTAGTGCACCTCCAACTTACTCAACTTTTGGGTAATTTCTATGCAGACTTGCCACAACTTCTAAAGTATGCAGTAATATGGCTGGAGATTATACAAACTTTGACGGTGCCCATGCTTACAAAGCTCAATCAGCACACTTTGGTAAACCTATAGGCGCAGTTAAACCTACACCTACTTCTTTTATTAAAAAAGGTGCAGGAACAATGATCCTTTCTGATCCAAAAAAATTTAACTATAAAACCACTGAGATAAAACCCCCAGTTCCTAAAAAAGATGAAGCGCCAATACATGGGTTGAAGACTGATAAAAATTTTATAGTTTCTAATGCTGTAGAAATCATTTTAAAGCCTGCAAAACGAATACCTGAAGAGAATGATCCATTAAAGAAGAAAAATTATGGCAAAGTTCCTGAGTATCTAGAAAAAATCAAGAATAATATAGAAGAAGAATATACAACTTTAAGACAATTAAAAGAAGAACAACAGGCTGAAGAGGAAAAAATGAAGTATTTGATGAGTACTGAGGAAATAGTAGAATTAAAAGAAGGGTTGAAGAAAAAATGGGAAGCTGTGAATAAGGAATATCAAATGATCACTCATATAAGAAAACCAGATACTCAAGGGTTGAAGAGAAGGAAGGAAAATTGTGAACGTGAACTTGCGCAGATTGAAAAAGATATGGCTCTTCTTGATAAGCCGTTTGTGTTTGTGGATACAACAGCTTAGTTTTATCTTAAAGTTTAAGAATAGTGAATGATTTAGATTTTGGATGATATTTTTGTGATTAAAGATGAGTTTTAGTTTGAAAGATATAATAATTATAGGAGAATTATGGAACAAGAGAGCCCACCAAGTTTTTCAGAAGCTTTTAGTAGAGAGCAAGAAATCTTATATGAAAAATATTGCTATAACAGAGCTTTAGTTGTTGATACTTCCTATTTTAAAAGCAATGTTGAATTCTACGCAGGCTCCAGTTTCAAGCATTCAGGGAAAATGAATTCTTATGCCTCAATAAGTGCCTATAATGACATTTTAACAGCTTCAACAAGTTTCTCAAAAATCGCTATTGACTCTGTGAATTTATATTTCCATATTCCTAAATATTACTTCAAGCCAAAAGACCCAAATAATAAATCTTCTAAATATATCAAGCCTGAACTCTCTATTACAATTTATCCACCAAGTTTAGATGATATGAATTTAAGTTTATCATATGTTTTAAGTGTATTT
>MPUH01000765.1:0-36009 GCA_001970955.1 Stentor coeruleus | reverse complement strand
TGATATTTTTATAATATTTATAAGATATTTAAAGTAGGTAGTAGTTAAGGTGGCATGGTTTAAACCTTGTTCGATCGGGGCTTTTTGAAAGGGATAGCAAGAAAAGTTTCTAAAACTACATTTTAATTATATTACTTCAACCCCCACCTACAATTTTACATACCCAGCCATAAAACTCAGCATATATTCCTTCTTTATTAAAAATCATAACCCAAAATATTATCATTTCCTATTGGATATTAGAGAAATCTCCAGTAATGAATTATGCAAATTTATACAAGATAATTGACTTAATTATTGAAAATGTATTTTTTATATAGAGTAAAAGTATGATTGTAAAGCTTCAAAATAATGATGACTATAATAAGGAAATGCTCATGATAGTTTTTAATTGTTTAGGAGATCCTTTTAGAGATATAAAAATGACAATAAATGACCTTATTAATTGTGAACTTGGTAGAGTTGAAAAATTAGGCCAACAAAGAATATTTTTACTTTTTGGAGGTGTGGGGATAGTTGGTTTATCAACATGTATTTTAGCTTTATATCTCCTAACTATAGACAAACATTTCCTGCAGATTCGTCAGTTGATATTATAAAGAGTAGCCCAATATCACAATATTTACGAAATAGCAGATTCAGAAATTGATTCTAATGCACTAAAGAAAAAAGATTTACTAAAATTCAAAACTCTCTATTGTATCTAACAAGATTTTCTATTTTATTCTTATTTGCTGCATGTTTCTATATAGTTCTCACAAAAGTATTCTATGAAATCATCCATAAATACTTAGAAGTCCGACCACAATTGATATCAGGAATAGCATCAAGAAGAATCCAAATAACTGAAATTGCCATTAACACCCTTGAAAATGAAGGAATTTATTCAAGTTTAAGTATTTATCAAGATTATCCTTTTTTTTAATAACATGATAACACCAAATAAGCAAATTTTAGATTTAATTATTTCACTTAAAAAAACCGCTAATACAGTAATTGGTTCTAAAGCAAAAACACTTATGTCTGAAAGTCTTAAAATTCAAATCTTTGAAAGTATTTCTAATGTTAGTACTTTTTTATCAATGGGAAGTTTTAGGGCTATTTCGTATTGTGTGCAAGAATCAGTTTTTATGTTTTTTAATAAAGTTTTGGATTCTTTTTAAAATGTTGTTAAATATTTAAATCAAGCTATTGAGTTTAATAATATTATAGATGGACTTACAAGCAAATCTGATTTGGATTCGAAAAATAGTATTGAAGGTATGATGAATAATATGATTTACTTTACGGTATTATGCTTGTTGATAATTATTTTTAGTTTTTGGTTGTTTTATTATCCGATGATATCAAAAGAGATTAAAGTCCTGAAAAAATTGGCCAAATTACTGGTTATACTACCCTCGAATGGAAGTTTTAGGCAAAAAGGGCATTTTAAGATTTTAACTTTAGTAAATTAATTTAAAGGTTTTTATATTTCTTGATTGAATTTTAGGTTTATTTAAAAAGGATTTAGTTGATGCAATTAGAGATAAAAAAAGATAAATAATGAATAATTTTTAAGATATGAATAAGTTTATTTGAAGAGATAAAAGTATGGTTGTTAAGACTGGAAATTAAAATCGTTGATAAATGTTAATCAAATAAGCATTCTAGACTGCTGTTAATTTTCTTTAATATCCAACTTAAACCAAACCCTTTATAAAAACTCATCACTAACATCAACCCAAATCACAAAAACGATTTTGAAAAAAAATATAATTTTATTTCCTCACCAATATCCTACAACACTTTACAAGTATAAATATCAATAAAATCTTCTTATAGCATCCTCTACAATAAAAAAAAGGCAAAATTATAAAATCCATAAAGCTTTATTTGCATATTAAAAATCCAAAAAACACATAAAATCCTATCAATATAAAAGAGTTTAGGCNACATCCTCTACAATAAAAAAAAGGCAAAATTATAAAATCCATAAAACTTTATTTGCATATTAAAAATCCAAAAAACACATAAAATCCTATCAATATAAAAGAGTTTAGGCTTTATTGAGTTCGTGATTTTACAAAAGATAATAATTGATATTCAAANCTTTATTGAGTTCGTGATTTTACAAAAGATAATAATTGATATTCAAAATCATGGATAAATTTAGAAATTTTTATAAATGGAATATTTCTATGAATATTGGCTAACTTTATACCCAGAAGAGAAAATTATCATATCAAATCCGGGTCTAGTAAAACATACAGCGATTATCATCTATCACTCTATCATTCTAGCTCAAAATTTGCAGTTTTTCTGGGTTCATGATTTTAATACATCTGATTGGAATGATTTCAAGGCATTTTGGGACACAATCAATGCACCTTCAATTGACACTTTTGTTGTGAAGTTTGATTTTGTTGCCAATTTTTTTATAATATTAGGTTTTTTACTTGGGATGATAGTTTCTTTACAAAGCTATGTCGTTTTGGCAAAATATTACTGTTGGAGGATTCCTAGTTTTATCCTTTCTATTGTAAGAGCGGGAATTTGGCTTGTATGCGATATGTTGTTTATCCCAATATGCACTTTGCTTTTTATGATTAGTAAATATTCAAATACAAGTGCTGAAACTATAACCCAATATTCAGGAAACAAAAATTCAGATATTTTTAATTTTTCAAGCTATGGAGAAACTGGTTCTATAGCATGCATATCATATATAGTCATTCTTGCGTTATGCTATGAGAACTTTTCATATCAAATCCGACATCTTAATAAAAGCAAGCTGGATAGGAACAAAATCAGCTGTAAAGTGAGTTTGTTTATAAAATCATTGCATTTTGTATTGATATACATTTCAATATATTACAAAGTTTCAAATTATAACTATTATCTTATTGTAGTTTTTTGTATCTATGCTATAATAGTTACATGTGTTATATACAATATGCCATATTATTCATTTTGGATGAATTTCATACAGGTTTTTATATACATCGACTGTGTTTTTACTATAATGTTTTTTTATTTAGGTTATATTTTAAAGTCTTCAAGCATTACGGTTCTGCTTTTCACGATTATGCAGCCTGTTTTGTTTGTTTTATCAAGCGAAATTATCAAGCAAAGGACTGTAAAAACTATAAATTTAGAAGATTTTACCAGGGACCAGTTCCGAATGTTCGAATTGGTTGCTAGGAAGTTCTTATCAAGTGGAGAAATGAATGAAGAATTATTGACTTTTATGGGGAAAAACAATAAAATCCATAACAATAAGCTTAATAATGTCCTTCAAGCATATTATTGCGTAGATATTCTTGAAAACCACATGCTCGGTTACAACAAAATCGTCCAAACATCAACAAAAGGACTTGACATTATAACAAATTACCAAGTTTTCAAATGTAAAAAATTTTTACTCAAAATTTGTGAAGAGTTTTCTGAAGGACTCAAGCTCCACAAGTATTTTGTGGATTTCAACAACACAAAAATACAAGATAAAATCTTTTGTGAAATGTACTCAAAACTTTTATATGGTCTTATACAGAATCCTATAAATATAAGTGAAATGAAAAAAAGTGTTAATAAACTTATTGAAAAAATTGAGTCATTGAAAATTATGTATGGAGAATTGTTTGAAAAATTTCCTAGTTCTTACCAAAAAATCCAACCTTCTACATATAAAAGTAAAAAAAAACTATCAAAATCTCAGTCTCAGTTAACTGAAACGAAATCATTACAATCTCATTTAGTCTCAAAACGCAATCTTAATTTCACAGGAAATCGATGCTTTCTTATTGTATCTGGTACTGAAAAAACTATAGGAAAACTTCTTTATTATAATAGTGCTTTACTTGAATATCTGAACATAAAATCAAAATCTATTGACGATTATGTTTTAAATGACTTTATTCCGAAAATTTTCCGTAAAAACCATGATTATCTTATGCTAAGATTTATAGACCAAGCTACGACAACTGTTATTTTTAATTGCACTCCGTCTTTTATGGTAGATTCAGAAGGTTTTCTTAGTGAATGCACTTTAAGCTCAGAAAGTGTTGGATATGAAAACTCTGTTAATTTTATATGTACAATTGATCCTGTTGTTAATAAAGATAGAGGATTTGCTATGCTTGGTATCGATGGGATAATACAAGAACATAGTAAAAATTTTTCAGCTATTGTTGGGTCTTATGAGGAAAAAATTGAAGGACAAAAAATCAAAGACTTTTTACCAAGTTTTGATGCGGATGAGTTGCTGAGTGAAAATGATGTTGAGCATATGTGGAATATTAGAAGGAGTTTGATTTCAGTAACCTTACAAGATACCATTATAGGGAACTCTTTGCTTCGAGTTATCTTTGTAAGTCTAGACAACACAAAACTAACAAAATCACATTTATTAAACCCTGAGAAACTAAAATCAGTCGATGGAAGACGGATAAGTTTTATGATCGAAGAAGTCAAAGAAAACTATGTAAAAATGCAAACACAAGAAAAACTTGGTTTAGACCCCAAAGAAGTTTTTGGTGAAAAATCAAAGCAAAGTACACAATCTTCATCATGTGTAATACTTAATCCTTTAGAAAATGCATCATATCAAAAAGCTGTAAATGTTTTAAGGATTATTAAAATTGTCCTTATTATATCTGTATTTTATATATAGATTTTGGTCTTACTTTTATCTAATATTGTTATTATTGTGTATATCTCAAAAGAAGTTGCCCATGTTAGTTCTTTAAGTGGATTTATAGATTTAAGTTCTTTATTGTATTCAATTGCAAAAACTACTTTGGTTATCAGATCTTATGATGTATATACGAATACTGGGAATTTTAATTATTTTTCGTTGGAAGATGTTAAAACAACTGCGGCTGAGCTGAAGAAAGCAAAAGATAAACTTTTAGAAAATTATGAGAGTTGGTCTTATTGCCCAGCATCCAAAATTATGACATCTGAACCTACAGCTTATTGGGAATTAGAAAAAGAACCTGTTATAAAATTTGATTCCTTATATACAATTGTAGGTAAACTAGTCCAAAATGTAAATTTTATATAGGTCGAAGAGATTTATGTGCACTTTTCTAAAAACTCATCAGATTATGAAAAGCATCTTTTTTTTATTCTTATCAATTCAATGGGAGAAGTTTTTACGCATACAAATAAAACTATAGAAAAATTAGCTATCTGTGAAGTCAACAGGATAAAAAATCTTAATTTTGTCATTAAACTTATGCTAATTGGAGGTGTTATAATTATCACAATAGTTTTTGCTATTACAACAATATCAGTATGTACTATAGATGGTCCTTTAAATAGTCTTTGGGATTATTTAAGAAAAAGAACTAAGTCAAGTTATACTGAAGTAATTCATTTGATACAAGAAAGACTTTGTAGTTATCATGAAGATATAGAAAATCTTGGTGAAAACATAGAAATCAGTAAAGGAGCAATTTTAGAAGGTGTTAAATATAAGCATTCATTAAGATACCTTATAAGGTTTTCTTTGCTTTTTATATTCACTGGGATGATTTATATTATCAGTAACTTTGTGTTTTTCTCTCCTATATATGAAAACCTAGCCCAAAGACCTTTATTATTAAAATCNTTCTCTCCTATATATGAAAACCTAGCCCAAAGACCTTTATTATTAAAATCAATAACCTTAAGAAGAATACAACTTATTGAAATCAGTCTTTATGTTTTTGATATAGATTCACAGTCTACAAGTTATTCTTTAAACTCTATTTTCCCTAGTTTTTNCAATAACCTTAAGAAGAATACAACTTATTGAAATCAGTCTTTATGTTTTTGATATAGATTCACAATCTACGAGTTATTCTTTAAACTCTATTTTCCCTAGTTTTTACCCTTTGAGTGACCCTTTAAATTCTTATCTTTATGTTTTATCTTCAGTTAAAACCTCAAAAGCTATTGTAAGTAGTCCAAAAAGCTTAGAAATCATGGCATCTGATATTAAAAAAAATATTTATGAGTCCTCAACTGGAAGCAGTTTTTTTACTTTTGGATTTTTTAGAGCTAGTGCTTATTTAACTATTGAATCTTATAATATTGCTTTTAATAATAAACAAGAATCTGAGTCTTCAATGTTAAATTTTTTAAAGGAAATACTAGAATATAATGATAAAGCGAATAATTTAGCTGTAGAAATACAAGACTCATCAAAGGATATTATTCAAAAAAAACTCTCGAATTATATAGTGTTTATATCATTTTGTTGTGCGATACTAATGCTGTTTTATTTAATATATTATTATCCCTTTCTTTCCCATGAGATTAAGATACTTAATAATATATCGAAAATATTACTCATGCTTCCTAATTTGCCAATTGTAAACCCAACAACAGTTTATTCTAAGAGTGTTATGAAATTGAGGACGATTCATAATTAAATCTGAAAATATATATTACTAGTGTTATGTATTTTAAGTATTAGAAGTGTATGTATAAATAATTTTAATATCCTTTGAAGAATAAAATAATTATTATAAAGAGATTATGAATATTTTATTTAGAGTTTTATTATTTTTAGTCTTAGATACTATTATAAATACTAAATCATGTAAATGGGTTAATTTTAATACTTTCAAAACATTATTACTAAGAATATGCTTACAAATAAAACAATTTCACGCATATTCCAATTACAAATATTCCTATCAAACTAACAAACACTAATTAAAAAGCTATAAATATCCCAACTTGTAAATCTTATAATTCATTATTATTTTCACTAAAAATTCAAACAAAAAAAAGAATAATAAATCAGCCTCTAAGAAAACCTCATATCTTTAAACTTCTTTACCCCTAACCTAATATTTTAACCCCAAAATCTATTATAATTTCAAACTTACCCTAAACTCATTCAAAAAATTTATTTATATAAAAATAACCATGCATTTTTCCAAACATTTCTCACAAATATTTAATTTATTCAAATCCTACAGTCTTACACAATTCCTATCAACACATTTCAAAAAGACCTTCCTTGCATTTCTCCTATTTTCCTCATTTACTTAATATATTCCAATTTTTATAATTAAAACCTATCATGGACTCTTTATACAAAATCTGGCTTATTCTTTACCCTCATAACAGAAATGTATCAGAATCTACCCACGTATTGCTTATTTATATGTGTTTATACAACATTTGTATTTTAAGTCAATCGTTGCGTTTTTTCTGGCAAATAGATTCCAAATTATCAAATTGGTCGATTTATAAGGATTTTTGGATTATAGTTAGTGCTATATCAATTGATTGTATTGCTGATATCTACAATTTTATACCTAGCTATACTATTTTAGTTATAGTTTTTAGTTCTTTTACTGTGGTGATATTTTTAGTTCTAGTTATTATTATTAAAATGAATAGGAAAGTCCCTTATTTTTTTATTAGTGTTGTTAGGATTTGTATTTTTATCATGTGCGATTTGATGTTTATACCTATTATAACATTATTTTTCATAATATTTAAGTACTCAACTAGGGATACAGATGAAATTGTAGAGTTTTCTAAGAATGTTACTTTGGATATGCTTAATTATGGAATATGGGGATATGCATTTTCAGTGATTTTTATGATTGTTATAGGGATTTTCACAATGTTTTATGAGGCTTGCGCTTATGAACTTAGGCTAAGTTCGAATAATAGGATAAATTTCTCGAAAAGCAATAGTAAAGTTTGTGCACTTATAAGAATTGTTCAATTTGCGAATTGCTTTTTAGCTATTGAATTAAAGCCGAATAATTATGAAGTGTTTTTAATCATTTGCTTTTTAAAATATTCAGGTTGTGCATGTTTTTTAGTGTATTTTTTGCCTTATTATTGTTTTATCCCGAATTTATTAAAAGTTTTTGTTAATGCTGACTGCGCTTTTATATGCTTGATATTCTGGATTGGGGTTAAATTAGATAGAGCCGATATTATTGTCTTTATTGCAATATTAATGCAAATCCCAATTTTTCTCCTTGTAAAAGAGACAATACGTTATCGAGAATCCCATCTTCCTAATTTCCTCGATTGCACAAACTGTAAATTCCGATACTTCGAACTTTCAATTCGATTTTACCTTTCAAATGGTTCCCTTAGCGATGAACTCTTATCTTATTTAATCTTAAACAACAAAAAACAACCAAATAAATTCAATTATATAATCCAAGCTTACTATTCTAGTGATATTCTACACAAAAAAATGCTTGGACTTAACAAAATCATTGGAGTTTCATCAAGTGGTATAGACATTTTCACAAACTTCCAAGTTTTTAAATGTAAAGCAATTCTTAAAGAAGAGTGTTTATTAATATCAGAAGGTTTTAAAATGCATCAATATTTCGTTGATTTTTTCGAAGTCAAAGAAAGAGATAAGAACTTTTGCAATAAATATATGGACTTTATAGAAAAAGTGAATAGAAAAACTTATAATTTTCGTGAACTTAGAGAGTATATTAATTATATAGCTACTGAAGCTAAGGATTTAAAAATAAGGTATGATAAAATTTTAGCTTATTTTCCAACTTCAAGTGATTCAAAACGTTTATATGGATCTTTGTTAATGAATATACTTTATGATATTGAGAATGGAAATAGATATTCTGATATAGGTCATGATACTAGGATAGATAATTGTACTGGGTTTCTTAAAAACCATTTAAGCTTTTCTACAGGAAGAACTTTTGTTGTTCTTTCTGGCAACCCAAAGACAATTGGGAAAATCATGTATTTTACTAACAACTTTTTAGAATTTATACGAATTAAACGTAAAGAAGCTTTGGGGATGTCAATTAGCAATTTGTTGCCTAAGGATTTTAGGGAAATTCATGATGGTTTGTTACTAAAGTTTTTAGAAAACTCAACACATACAGAGATTTTTAAATGTTCGCCTTCATTTATGCTTGATTCAAGAGGTTTTTTATTAGAATGCATATTAAGCTCAGAAGCTGTTGGCTGTGTGGATTCTGTAAATTTTATGTGTGCGGTAGATATGATACAGAAAACTAAAGAACGAGGATATAGTTTTATGCACCCAAATGGTCTATTAAAAGAACACAGTAGGAATTTCCCTCATATTTTAGGTGTAAATAAAAAATTCTTAGAAAACATTTTCATACAAGAAATATTAGAAGATTTCTCATTCGAAGATTTCATCCACGAAGACTATGTCCAAGTTCGTTACAACAAACAAAACCAACTAATCAATTTATTAATCAAAGATGTAATTGTCGGTAAAGCTACATTAAAAATAATATACGTAGGTTTTGATACTGAAACTCGGCATAAACTTAGAAAACTCAGCACTTTTGATATAAAAAACCTCGAAAATCGACGAATAAGTTTTTTATTAGCTGCAGAAGAACGCATGGATACAATTTTACAAGTAGATCATCAAGAGAAATTATTTGATGAAAAAGGGAATTTTTTAGAAAAACCTACACAAAACATCCAGTCATCAACAATAGCTATGCCAGCAATTCCTGAATCCAAGTACATAAGAAAGTCAATGAAAGTTATGGCGATGTCCAAATGCGCTTTATTGATTTCTGTATATTTTACATAGCTTTTAGTGATTTTGTTATCAACTGCTGCAATAATTATATACATTTCTGAAGAAGTTACAAGGCTTGCTTCGTTAACAGCTATAGTAAATCTAAGTGATACAATGCATTCAGCCTCTAATATAGCATTGTTTACTAGGATTTCTGATATAAACAAAAGAACTGGGCTATACTCAGACTTCAATCTGACAAGTTTTCCTGATATAATAAAAACCTTTAGGTCTAATCAAGAGGATCTTTTCAATAATTACGACAGTTGGGCTAATTGTCCAGCATCTTCAATATTAACTTCAATCAATGTTAATTATTGGGACCTAAATCCTGACCCTATACTTAAACAAGACAGTTTATTAAACATAATAAGATTGACAATAAAACATGTAAAAAATATACAGGCCGAAGAGATAATCAAATACCCTCAAATCAACTCTCCAGACTATAATCGTCATTTGTTTTTTATACTTTATAATGGTATAGGGGGAATATTTAGCACATTTTTTAAAACATTACAAGAATTTTCAATATGCGAAGCTCATAGGGCTGAAAATTTATCTAAAAACAGCTTTTATTTGATTTTATCTGTGACTATGTTTCAAGGATTATTAGTTATATGCTTGATTTTTTTTATTATTCAAGTAGACAGGTCGTTAAAAGTTCTGTGGATTTATTTACTAAAAAGGGTAATGGGTTCATCTGCAGAAATTATTCAAATGCTTAAAGAAAGACTTTTAGAACATCATGAAATTTTGAGGTATGTTAATATAAATCCAAGCTTAAAACCTGTGAATAGTAATTCTTGTTTATGTTTTGAGCACTCATCCAGATATCTTTATAGGGTTTTTTTCATTTTTCTTTTTGTTGGAGCTATTTACATTGTGAGCTACTCAGTTTTCGTGATATCTTTAAGTGAATTATTGACATATAGGCCGTATTTGATGAAGTCAATTGCCCAACAAAAAGCCCAAATAATTCATTTAAACTTTTTTACTATAGAAAACGATATACAAAAGTCTAATTATTCGATATCTGAAATATTAAAGGATGCTTACCTGATTAAAAACCCTGAAAATGGTTTAAATAATATAATTGAAGATATAAAAATGTGCAGGACTATAGAAAAAACCAAAAATACTTTAAAATTATTAAATGAAAAATTACTTGTTATGATTTATGAAGATATGGAAGGAAGCACTTTTACTGAACTTGGGATTTATAGAGCAGCTGAGTTTTTAATACAAGAAAGTATTTTTATTGCGTTTAATAATAAACAGGATAAAAGTGAAGATGTTGTTAGATTTTTGAATGAAGCTATTGAATTTAATGCCCATATTCAAGATATTACTGATGAACTTAAAAAAGTTTCAGCTGAGGTTATTAAAAATAAACTTACAGATTTTGTAGCTTTTGTTGTTATGTGTTGTTTTGGGCTTGCTTTGTTGTATTGCACAATTGTATATCCTTTTTTAAGAAGCGAATTGAAAACGATTACTAGTATAATGAATGTTTTGATGATTTTACCTTTGCAAACAAGTTTGAATTACACTACAGGTTTATCGAAGAATTTCAGTACTATCAAGCACTCTGAAAAAAATAGTATGGGTTTTTATAATAAATGATTAGTTTAGTATATATATTCATCTATAATAGACAGAGATTATATGTTCATAAATATTTAATGTTTTAAAAATGATTTTTTTGCTTAAAAACAACATAGTTTGATTAATCAAAGTTAATGAGAGAATCTAAGAAAAAAGAGGCTCAAAGAGAAATACTGAATATTTAGCTATTTTTTCGATAACAGATGATAATAATTTATAAACTCTATCATATTTACACATCTCATATAAAGCTTAATTACTCTAATATCAATTCTTATTTCCAGTTAATCAGCACATCAACAAAAGATTATTTTAACCTAATTTTCTTATTTAATCATATAAATTGTATTTCTTATTATAAATAAACACCTAGTATAATAAACAACCTAATACCTTTTATCAACTTTACACAAAAAAACTCTCACCTTTCCACACACTCAATTCAAATTTACCTATAATTTCTAAACATCATACTAAAATATATTAACTAAGTGATTACAAAACATAAACATAAAAACTATTAATCATCTCCACTTTCTAATCAAAACTATACAATAATATTAATCTTAATGAAATCCATAAGCTAATTAAATTAAAATTTAACTTTAAATGTTGCACAAGTCATTATAATTGTAAAACTCAAGATTAAATATAAGAATTTTGTTATAAAAACTAATGATTTAAATATAAAGCAATAATAGTTTATAATGAATATAATCTATGAGTCTTTACTTCAAATATACCCATATCGTATATCATCTCAAGTGCCTTCCAAGTTTTACCAGCTGTTTAGAGTATTTTTCCTTAGTGCATGGACATTAGGGCAATTAACACTATTTTTTTGGGGTAAAAACTTAGATATGACTAGTTGGGATACGTATATAGTCTTTTGGGAAATCATAAGTTTTTCATCTATTGATCAGATTGCGTTTTATTATGATTTTGCAAACCCACTTATTCTTAGCGCGATTGTTTTACCTTGTGCTTGTATATGCATGATTGGAATCCTAGTCCTTCTGTGCATATTTAAAAGGAAAAGTTATTATTTTTATATTGTGGCTCTTAGAGTTTCCTTATTTTTCAATTGTGAATTTTTTTATATTCCTATAATTCGATTGCTGTTCTGTGTGCTAAAATATTCAAGTCTAAACTATGAAGAGGTTGAGGAATATGCTGGAAATTCAAGTGTAAATGATTTTAACTATGGAACGTTTGGTATAGCTGTTTCTGTGATGTGCATAGTATTTATGATAATATTAACATTGTTTTATGAATCGTGCTCTTTTGAAATTAGGTTCTTTCTAAAAAATCTTATTTTACAATGTAAAAGCAATTGCAAAGTGTCAATTATAAACAGGCTATTCCAAATAGTTATAGCCTATCTATTTACAAATCTTAAAGTTTCAAATTATAGCTTTTATCTGATTTTCGCTTTAGGGGTTAATTTGGCTTGTGCATACTTTATCACTAGCGACTTATCATTTTATTGCTTCTGGGAAAATGTAATAAGTTTATTCATTCAGATTGATTCTGCTATAATAGCTCTAACGTTCATAATAGGACTCCAAATAAAAAATGCTAGTATTACAGTAGTACTTTGGATTATTATGCAGCCGATTTTGATGCTTTTATCATACCAAATAATAAAATACAGACAAGGGCGAATTAAAGATTTTCGGGATATGAACAAAGAGAGTTTCAGAAACTATGAACTTACAATAAGAAATATGTTATATACAGGGGAACTTAAAGAAGAACTTCTTAATTGGATGATAAAAAATTATAAAACTAATAAAAGTTCTTATAATAAATTATTCCAAGCATATTACTGTTCTGATATTCTTGGTTTAAAAATGCTTGGCCTAGCTAAAATTTCATCAGAAAATACTCAGCCTTTTGATATTTGTGCAGGTTTCCAAGTATTCAAATGCAAAAAATATATGCATCATATCTGCCAAGAATTCTCAGAAAGTCTAAAATTACTAAACTACTTTAGCGAATTCACAGAAATAAAATCTTTGGACCTTGATTTCTGTGAAAGCTTTCGAAGTTTTTTAAAAAAATGTTTATCTGACAATTCAGACATAAACGATCTAAAAATGCAGTCAAGAAAAGTTATAGACAAAATGAAAAAACTGAAAAAAAAATACGAAATTTTATTAGGAATTTATCCAAGTGCTATTGATGTTAAAGAATTATATGGATCTTTACTTATAAATATTCTTAATGAATCAGATGAAGGACGTTTTTATCTTTGTAAATCAAGTATTAAGAAAAAAGATACTAATTTTGAAAAATCTAACAGCTTTGCTCTAAATCGGAGCTTTGTCGTTATCTCAGGGGACAAAAAATCTCTTGGCCATATCAAGTACTTCACAAAAAATTTCACAAGTTTCTTAGGCTTAACATCAATAGAAGCTCAAAATTTACCAATAAATCTTTTACTACCAAAAGATTTCAGAGGTTTCCACAACTTTTTTCTTGAAAGATTCGTAGAAACTACAACCACCACAACAGTTTTTCGTTGTTCCCCATCTTTTATGCTTAATTTCAAAGGTTTTTTATGCCAATTTCTAATATCTTCCGAGCTTATAGGCGATGGAAAAACCGTAAATTTCCTTTGTAGAGCTGATCTTATCCCTGATGGTTCATCAAGAGCATTTTGTTTTTTATATCCAAATGGTCAAATAAAAGAACATAGTAAAAACTTCCCTGAAATTATCGGAGTTGACAATATTTATATAGAAAATTTATATATACAAGAATTATTAAAAGATTTTGATTTCGAAGAT
Organism: Stentor coeruleus; assembly: GCA_001970955.1. Lineage (NCBI taxonomy): Eukaryota > Ciliophora > Heterotrichea > Heterotrichida > Stentoridae > Stentor > Stentor coeruleus. The sequence continues at coordinate 22,059 of MPUH01000765.1, read as the reverse complement.
TTCTATAAAAATGATGAAGTTCAAGAAAGATTGAATAGAAGAAATGAAAGTATTACAATGACACTTGATGATACTAGAGTTGGGAATATTACTATAAAAGTACTCTATATTGGGTATTCAAAATATGATAAAGGAGATTTGACGATGAATGAATATGATAAAAGTCAAAAGAAAAAACTGAAATTTTTGTTGAATAATGGGGAAAGTACGTTATCGAAAAATATTGAAGGATTTTGTCATGAGTTATCAAGTCAGGATAATTTGAAGTCTTTTCAACAAGAAACGTCTAAACCTGAAACTTGTGGATATATGCGCAATTTATCATTTAACGAGAAAAAGTTGATACAGAATTCGCTTAGGACCTTATCTTTTACGAAACTTGTTCTCATTATATCAGTAAAATCTAAATAGATCGCAATCATCTTGATAGTAGATATTTCTATTCTTATCTATTTTTCTAAAGAAGTTTCTCGATTAACATCATTAAAAGTATTTCTGAATTTGAGCGATATGTCTTATTCAATCTCTTTTGCTAGCTTGATAAGTCGTATGCTTGATATCGATCTAAGATCACAAACAGTAAATCCCTTATTTAACACAACAGATTTAAGAACAATACTTGTTAACTTAAAAGATATACAAGATAAATTGCAAAATAGTTATGATAGTTGGTCCTATTGTCCAGTCTCAAGCATAGTCCATTCCAAAAAACTCACATACTGGGAATTGGAATCATCACCAATACGTTATCAAGGAACACTTCCTGATGTTTTAGACTTATTTATTAAACATGTAATTTCTCCTTAGACTGAAAAGTTCATTTTACATCTAGAATCCAATGATATAAATTATAAACCTCATCTTTATTTTATATCTTTTAATGGTATGGGATCTATAATATTAGCAGCAAATCAAACTATTGAAGCTTTATCAGAATGTGAAATTCAAAAAGCACAGAAATTGACTATAATTTCATTTTATTTAGTAATTGGAGGTGGTGCTTTTCATGGACTTTTACTTATTGCTTTGATTATTTTTCTTATAAAAATTGATAAATCATTAAATCGACTTTGGAAACATTTGAGGAAAAAAATATATACTGCGCATAAGCAGATGAATCAGAAGATTATTAAAAGACTTGTTATTTCTCATGATTATCATGAAAATGAAGAGAGAATTAAAGATGATGAAATTTATGAGGATGCTGATTTAAATAGAAACTATAGACATTCAGTAAAATATGTTAAAAAATTTTCTTTGATCTTTGCTTTATCTGTGATAATGTATGGAATAAGCTATTATACATTCTTGAGGCCAGTTGATGAGTATTTGTCTCAAAGGCCATTACTTATAAAATCAGTTATGGAAAGAAGAGTACAACTTATGAGCCTATGCTTTTACTCACTAGAAAAAGATTTTGAAAATTCTGAAAACTCTTTAGCAAGGCTATTCCCTGAGAATTATCCAATCAGTGACCCAAAAAGTAAAATCTTATATATATCTGCAGCTTTGAAATATTCTAAAAGTATATTGATAGAACCAAAAAGCCTTGAAATAATGGATACAAACTTAAAAAATCTTATATTCGAAAAAGCAACAGGTAGTTCATTTATTCGTAACGGACTATTTCGTGCTGCTGCATATTTATCTCAAGAAAGTTTATTTATTGCATTCAACAAAATTCGTGACAATAATGAAACTATAGAAAAATACATAAGCAATACAATTGAATTTACATATTTAGTTGAAGATGTTGTTGATAAAATCTTTAAAGTTTCTGGTAATGCTATTGAAAATAAGCTTAATGGATATATGGCATTTGTTATTTTTTATTGTGCTGTAATTTTTATTGTTTATATGGTTTTTATTAACCCTTTTCTTAGAACGGAAATAATGATTGTTAAGAGTGTTTTTAGGTTGCTTTCGATTATCCCATCGCAAACAGTGTTGTGTAGTACTACAGGAATTTCCAAGCTATCAAGAAAGAGTACAATAAAAATTACTAAATAGATAAGCTCATAATAATTTATAATTTGTTATTGATTGAATATATGCTAAAGTTGTTTCATATATTTCTCTCTAAAATGCTACNATAATTTGTTATATGAAGGATATTTCTCTCTAAAATGCTACATTAAAATATAAATGTCCGAAGCATTTTTAGAAGTTTGTGCCNTGATTGAATATATGCTAAAGTTGTTTCATATATTTCTCTCTAAAATGCTACATTAAAATATAAATGTCCGAAGCATTTTTAGAAGTTTGTGCCAGAGGTGATATAGAAGTTGTGACTAGTTTAATAGACCAGAACCGAAACAGGCTTTATGAAAAAGACACGAACGGGAGAAATTGCTTAGGAGTCGCTGTATCTGAAGGAAGATGGAAATTAGCATTAAAGCTTCTCAGAACTTATAAGGTCTCCCCTCATGTTATAGACAAAGACGGAAATAGTATTTTTCATTTAATAGTCTATGGGACATGCTTAATTAAGCCAACTCAAGAAGACTATGCTGAGATAAGACAAGAACACCTTGCAATTTGGAAAGATGAAGAAAATAGTGTCCTTAGCAGACTAGCAGCAATGAAAGAAACTATAAAAGATTCAAGACCCCCAACAAAAATCTTACTTAAACGAGTTGAAGAAATGGATGCTGAGTTCTTTGGAGTTTATGAAACATTCTTTCCTAGGTATGTCCTTGAAAAATACCATGTCGTTCTTGAAAGGAAAAATGGTAATGAGAAAAACCCTGCTGAGTTAGCAACGGAAAACAATATTGAAGAACTTGCAAGATTTTATGAAGAACAACTTGATTATCACCCAACAAGAAGAAGACTTCTCCAAGGTCTTAATGACAACCTCATCAGAGAAGTAGCTTCATATCTTTAATTCTAGTTCATCAGCTTAGCTAATATTTTTTCAACTAACATTCAAAAGTTTAGATAACAAATTTATGAAAGATTACCTAGTTCACTTATAAAACTTTCAACATCTTCTTCATATTGATATGTACTTTGGATTTTAGGGCTTTTTCTTATACTTGATAATTCTTCAAAAGCTTCATCCTCACTTTTTCTTGATGTACTTTTTTTCATTTCCATTGGCAAGATCATTGGGTTTTCTAATTTTTCAATAGTTGAACTTGAGTTGGAATTCATTGTGCTACATTGGGGTTTTCGGAAATCTTTTTCACATAAAGAGCTGAAAGATAAACTTTTTCGTCTATTTGGAGAATAGGCTAACATGATGATTTTTTTTGTTTTTAAAGGTTTTTTAGTTGTTTTTGGCTTAGGTTTGTTTCGAAAACGATTTTTTTTCTCGAGCCATTGATTAAAAGCTTGTAAAGCTTTTTCATCTTTTAATTTCTTTTCTGCTTCGATTAACCTTTTTTCTTCTTCAAGTTTGAGTTTTTCCTTTTTCTCGTTAAGTTTGAGTTTTTTGAGCTTTTGGAGACTTGACATAAGCCATTCGTAATATTTTTCTTTTGCGATGTTTTTCTTTTTTTTTAAAGTGCTGGCTTGGGCAGTCATAGCTTTAAGTCGGTTTTTTTCTTTACTGGACCTTTGGAGTATTTTGAATTTTTCCCACTCTTTAACTTTTTCTTTGCTTAATATTAATTTGTGATATTTTTTCTCTTCTTCTTGTTTATTTTTCTGTGCTTCTTCAAGTTTAAGCTTTTTTTCCGCTTTTTTGTTTAGTTTTAATAGGAATGATTTGCGTTCTAGCCATTGATCAAAAGTGAGCTTCGGAGTTGATTCACTTTCACGAAAAAATCTATCAGTCACATGTAAAGACTTACAAGAAGTTGGGGTTTCTCTAATAATCTTAAGATCATTTAACGCTCTAATATACTCATCATTAGCAAGTCTCCCTTGTGGTGTTGTTACATTTTTCAAGTCCTACATAAATGTTACAAGCGGGCAAACAATGCTATCAATTTTCAATGTTAATCTTGAAGGCAAACTATTTCTAGATATAAGTCACCTTTCCATTATTATCAAAATTTAATTATTTCTTATACATTTTACTTTAGGAATATATTTACATATTTACTTAAATTATGTTTGTAGTTTGATTTTAATTAAGTTTTTTCTAGCTTTAGTAGATTAAATATTGTTTTCTTTTATAAAATAATTATATTGTTTCTTAATGATGTATTCACAAGATTTTTCATTTATTGTATTAAATATTGTTTTCTTTTATAAAATAATTATATTGTTTCTTAATGATGTATTCACAAGATTTTTCATTTATTGTATTTTTATTTTTTTGATAAGAAGTTTGAAGGTTTTTATATAATATTAAATGATAAATTATAATATTTTTATGATGATTTTGTATTAGGTTTTAATATGAAATGATATGAGAAAATATTAATTTATCTAATTTTCAAATAGTATTTATAAGATTTGAGGTGATTAGATATATATATAAATAACCCTATAGTATATTTTTTATATCATATCTAACTTATAGTATACAAAAGTTTTCCTTATCAAAAATAACTTAAATTCTATCGATTAGCATAAAAATTGCCTTCAACTCACAAACCTATTTACCTCAGCAATCTTCTGCTTAATTTTCCCACAAAATTGTCTTTAAAATGCACTTTTTCTAACATTCCTTTATTTTATCATACAAATCTGCCCATCTCATAATCTTACCTTAATAAATATATTTCCTCATTCAAAAAACATTATATTAAATTTAAAATCTTTATTAAGAGTATTTTTTCAATACATCCGACAATCCAAGTTTTTCTAATTCTTCATCTAACTCAATATCATTAAGTTTTTGTGGTGATGATGGTTCTAATTCTTCTTTGAACTCAGGAAGTTTTTTAAACATCGGCTTACTCTGAACTGTTCTGGTATAAAACTCAATATAAGCAGTAGCGACATCTGGATTTTTATCTATGGATTTAGGTTTTTTAGGCTTTTCTGCTGATGATTCTAGGTCTGAAAGATTGTTTAAGGCTTTTTCTTTAAGGTTTAAGATTTCTTCAAGCTCTTTATCTTTGTCTTTTATTTTGCCTTCTAGGTTTTGGATTGTTTTTCGCAGGGAAAGGATTTTTTTGTCAAGGTCTGAAGAGTCTTCTGTAACATTTTCTATTTGACTACGCATTTCTGATATTTGTTCTTCTCGCAAAGCTAGTTTTTGTTTCAGCAAGTCCATTTATATGAAGATAATTATTAGAGAGCTTAGAATATAAGTATTAGAATAGTAATAAAGGTAGTATTTTATTTAAAATATAGAATTTGTTGGCTAAATATTTGGAAATTATAGCTTTATAATAAAAAGATATGATTAAAAAAAAACTATGATTTTATTTTATTAGTAGATTATTTTTTAAGAGATAAAAGTATTCTCATATACCGAAATGCTTCTATAATTTTTGTAATGCATTCATATATTTCTTAAGAATATAATTCACCAATATTCTCTAATCTAAAGATGGAACCTTTCTAAATTTCCCAGAACAATAACAATAGAACTAAAGTTACTTATCTTATCAACAATAAAAGTAGTCCTGGGGCTGAGACTTATGAATAGATTAACTTATTTTTTCAATTGGGTTTTATAGTCTAATTATGGTTTAAGAGGGTATTTTATAAATAATATCTTCAGCTTTGCTGTTTCTGCATCTGAATAACTCAAAGCAAAATAAAGGATTTCAGGACTTAAAATATTTTCACTTGTCTTTCTCCATATGATCTATTAGCTGTAATAAGCTTTTTTTTTCGTTTTTTCTCTTCTGGGAAACAAGTACCAAATGCAACTTTTACAGCATAAGTTTCATTACCTTGAATAATCTTTTTAAGAATTTCCTAATAGCTTAATTTTTATCACAGTAAATTTAAGATCACAAAGGTTTGGTATTTATATTAAATAATCTTACTAACCCAATTAATCTTCACAGCATTTTATATAGAAATTAGTATATTTTTATCATGAAGATTATCGATAACAATATTTCTAAGTTAAAAGTTGATGGTTAAATTATAAGCCTCATCTGGGAATATATGATCGATTTTGCCAACTGCAACTTTGAGGTTGGTTGAGTATTGGAGGTTATAATCTACTCTTTGGTTTTGATTATAAATGCTTGTTATCGGTTGTAAGCATCCATAGATAACGATTTGAGAAATAAATGGCCATTCTCCTCTAGCTTTAGTGTATCCTTTTTTAATAATATTGAAATTTAATTGAGCACTTGTACTACCTTCAATGAAATTGTATTCTATTAAAGTATAATTTCCACTTGAGATTGTATCAACAGATAAGCCATCATCAAATACCAAAAACCCCCCAGCTTTTCCTTGCCCATTCACAGCAATAACAAGTGTAATATTTGAATATCTCAATTGCTGAGAAGTTAAAGCAGTTTCAAATCCATCATTTCTTGGTATAATATGCCCACCTCGCATATGAACATTAATCATCCCATCAAGTGGTGCAGACAAAGTCAAAGTTCTATTAAAAGGTACAATAATCTGTTTTCCACTATACCAATTATACCAAATATCAGCAGGGAAATAAGCATCAACAGTAATAGCACCTTGAGTAAGTACAGGGTGTACCAAAAGAGCACCACCAACCATAAAATTATCTTGTGAATGGATTCTTTGTAATCTATAATCATTAGGGAATTCAAAAAATGAAGGCTTAAAAACTGTACCTCCAGAATAACTAGCATGGAACATAAGAGTATAATAATAGTTCATTAATGAGTATTTAGCTCTTATAGCATTATTACTCACAGAAAGCAATGTTGGACCAAAAGCCCAAGGTTCTTGAGATATTGAACTATTACTATTATGATTCCTAGAAAAAGTATACATCATACCAAGTTGATACCATCTACAACAAAGTTCTTCTGTAGTATCCCAATTGAAACCACAAATATCAGCACCATTTAAAGGTATGCCAAAGATTTGGAAGTTAAACATACCAGGTATAGAATAAGCCATCCATTCAAACTGACTGAAATTGTCACCAAGCCATTTTGAAGCATGACGACCATGACTTGGGAATGAGCTTCTACTTATGACAAAAGGTCGAGTATTGAGGACTTGAGTAAAAAAAGTTGCACTTGCTATGGCCATTTTGAATCCATACATGTTATGAACATCATATTCTAATATTCCTCCATAATGTGTACCTGCTAAATCTATAGTTTTTGTATCTATCATCGTCTGACCTGGTGTGTATGGAAGGTTTTGGACTAATGGTGAAGGTGGATAACCACATTCTCCATCACAAAAGTTACTTGGTTCATTCATATCCACCCAGAAACCATCAAATTTCATGATTTTTCTAAATTGACCCATTTGATCATGCCAGTATTCAGTAGCATTTGGGTTAAACCAGTCTATATAAACTGCTGGCCCTGGCCATACATCTCCTTGTAAGGCTCCAGGATGATTTGGGCTTCCAATCCATAGGTTTTTCATAGTTCCATCATTATAAGGAGGATAATTTGTATTAGCAATAGCCGCATCCATTATTGGGACAAATCTACGACCAGCAGCATGAAGTCTATCTAAAAAAGCAGCGAAATCATTATAATTGTAACGAGCTGGGTCAAGAGTAAAATCTTCATAATTCGTCATACAGTCAATATCAGTCCATAAAACATCTAATGGGATTTTATATTGAAGATACTTGTTGACAATATTTTCTAAAGCTAATAAATTGTTATAACCCCAACGACTTTGATGATATCCAAGACCCCAATATGGAGTTAAGACTGGGAATCCAACTAAAGTTTGATATTGTTTTACAACAGATTCTGGAGTTGGTCCAACAAATACAAAGTAGTCTATAATTCCACCAATTGTCCTATATGTAATATTAGATGATGTAACACTAATATCCATAGCATCAGAATTCAATAAGAATCCACCATGAGCATTACCTAAACTATCAAGACCTAAATACATTGGCTGAGAACTATACATGTTTTTTCCTGGAGCTTGACCATTATCATAAGGTCCAGCTGCGTCTCTTGAAAACAAAGTATATATACCAGGATTCAAAGGGAAATTTGTCACTCTTTCCCCAAAGCCATAAATGTTAAAGGAATAATTAAGACTTGATGTCATAATAATGTCTTGGTTTTGGTATTGGAAAAGGGAACTTGGGTCTATATTAAAGATTTGTTGACCATTTGATTTCCTTGTCACTTCAAGACCAAATGGTGAATTGTGAATGCTTACTGAATAATTAGCTGATGCAAATGATACTGGAGATTGGACTGGGATGATGATATCAGGAACTTCCCATCTGAGGGAGTTTAAATCTGTTATACGAACCCTTAGCCTTGTATAAGTTTCTGATATAATTGTTAGGTTTAATGATGATATTATAGATGAACTTGGAGTACCTTGGTATTGAAGGATTGCAGATATACTACTTGTTTTGAAAGTTATGTTTACTGCGTTGTAGTAATTGGATTGACTTGCTACTAAGCTTAATAGGCTTATTATCAACCACATTTATAATTCTCCACTTAGAAAACTTTGGGAATAAATATGCGAAATTTGGCTAAATTTTGTATTGGAGATTGAGGGAAAGGGCTTTTTTGATTGGAAGTAAGGATTTTAGGATAAAGGTAGAAGTGGGGGTGATGATAATAGGATTTTATGGATGTTGGTTTAGGATTAGAATTTGGCATGATGGCTTTGGTAGAGATGATAAGTTTTTTTATGAGGGATAAGGTTGTTTTAAGATAGTTTTGAAGATTATAAGTAGTTTAGGAATTTTCTAGGGAAGTTAATATCAAATGAAAAAAAATTGTTGAATGGTTTTGCTTTATGATTTTATTATATTTCTATACGAATAAAAAAGCATAACCCAAAATACAAACTAATAAAATCACAAACTATTTGATAAAAATATCATACCTCTAACTGAAATCATCAAAAAAATAGGCTAATCACAAAACCCTTACATAAAACTCCAAAAAATTCCTCTAATAAAATAACTAAACCTTCAAACCATCCAAAAAATCTCAGTCAAACTTTTCTAAAAACCTATAAAAAGCCCAAGCATAAAACCTATAAACCTCAATTTAAACCCTACAACAAAACTCTAATTCAATATCCTAAATCAAAATTCCCATAATATCCTATCTAATTCAAAAGAAATGGAAAGTAGAAGGCTCCAGAAAGAATACGAAGAGCTAACCAAACTAAGTGCATCTAATTCAGGTGTGCGGGCAAATAGCATCGGTTCAAACATGACACATTGGAAAGGTATCATAGATGGACCAGTATTTACTATATAGTCTGACACTGTTTACCAAGGAGGGACATTTATCATCGACATTATAATCCCTACAGAATATCCTTATAAGCCTCCTAAAATGAAATTTGATACCAAAATCTGGCATCCAAATATTTCATCTCAGACTGGGGCTATATGTTTAGATATCTTAAAAGATGAATGGTCACCTGCATTGACTATAAGGACTGCATTATTATCATTACAAGCTTTATTGTGTAATCCAGAACCTGATGATCCTCAAGATGCAGTTGTTGCTTCTCAATATAAGAATAATCGTGAACTTTTCAATCAGACTGCTCGTGCTTGGACACAAGAACATGCAAAAAGTCCTGAACAGGTTTTAGAAGAAAAAGTTAAGAGATTATGTGAAATGGGGTTTCCAGAGAGGTCTGTGAGAAAAGCTCTTAATGATTGTGCTATGGATGAAGCTGCGGCATTGAATATGATCTTATCAGAGAGCTAATAATTAATAGGATGATTGATTTAGGAAATAGTTTTTTTTTGGATGAGAATTATGTGACTGGATTTGGGTTTTCAGTGATAGTTTGATATTTTGGATGTATGTATTGGATAAATTTTTTATTTTTTTTAATTGGTTTATGGAAGATATTTGCAAATTTTAGATGATAAATTTATACTGTTTAGGTGTTTGATAGAATTATATCTTTGATTATAAATACAAAAAAGATATAAAATAATTTTTAGGGTAAATAAGATTAAAGGAAAAATAATTTCTTTGGGTAATTATAAAAAAAGCATGAGAATTTTATGAGAAATTGCATATAAGCCAATACTTTACTTAATTTATATACTTAGTAATTAATGATAAAATGGCATCATGGGTTGTAGGCTTTATTAAATATGACACCATACCAGAATCAAAGCATTTTTGTATATCTTCTTCTGATGAATAAGCTGTATATCCAATAACAGCAGGCTGGTAATTTATAATCCCTTGTGAATAAAAGTTTCTGATTTGCCTTGATGCTTCCCAGCCATCTATAACTGGCATATTGCAGTCCATTATTATACATTTTATACTTTGACCTTTTTTATCATAACTAGTCACTGTATTTATTGCTTCTTCACCATTAACAGCTTCAAGAAATAAGATACCTTTACTTTTTAGAATACTTGCAAGACAAAGACGATTAAAGTCGTTATCATCAACTATTAAAATTTGTATGGTATTATCTTCAATATTTCTATAAGGCAAATGAGGTAAATTTAAACATGATACTTTTTCATCAGGAACATCAGTCTCAGTATGCTCATGTTCAATTGGGTCGAAAATATTTAAAATAAAAGAAAAAGAAGATCCTTTCCCAGGGTCCGACTCAACTTTAATTGATGAATTCATTTTTTGGAGTATTTTTTTGCTTATATAAAGCCCAAGTCCACTCAAACAGCTTTGAGAATTTCCATTAAGCATATCGAAAATCTGTTTAAGTCTAGTTTCTGGTATTCCAGTCCCTGTATCTTTAACTGTAATTTTAACCCCATGGCCAGTATGAATTGCACTTAGTTCAATTCTCCCTTTATTAGTGTATTTTACAGCATTGTTTAATAGATTCATAACAACTTTTTGAATTCGATATGCGTCAATAACACATTCATCGGGGATAAGATTGTCTATTTTATTTATGATTTTTATTCCTTTATATGCAGCTTGAACTGTAACAAACTCACTACATTCTTTTAAGTATTTTTTTATATCGCATTTAGTGTAATTTAATATAAATTGGTCTGAAATTATTTTTGTATAGTCCAAAATATCGTTGATTTGGAATTTTAGTAAATTCGCACATATTTTTATGTAGGCAAGTTTCTTGTTATATTTTATAGGGAATTTTATAAGAAGTTTTTCTATCAAAAGCATTATAGCATTAACTGGAGTTCGAAGATCATGAGATACTGACTTAATAATATAAGCTTTTGTTTTATTTTCAGATGCACTGCGTTCAAGGCTTAAAATTTTTGTCACATCTTTTAATATTATCATACAACAGTTTTCTTCTTCCCATTTGACTTGAGTAATTGTCCATTCGTAAATCAAATTGTTGATGTTTGTGATACCAAGTGATTTTATTACAGTATTAATCTGGAACCCATTATTTTTAATCATTTCTACAATAGACACCTCAGAATCCACAAGTTTAATTTCTAAAAGTTCATTCATTAACCCACTGTTACTTTTCCCAAAAATATGTTTTGTACTTTCATTCATGAACTTTACATCAAAATTACAATTTACAATAAGCAGCCCATCTGGAAACACCCTAAGAATCTCAGAAAATTGATGTCTTATTTCTTTTTCATTATCTCTAGAATAGAAAAGTTTCCCTAGCCATGCTTTATTTTGGGATTCAAAAGTTACCCAAAGTATTACAATAAACACTTGTATTCCTATAGGAGAAGTGAAATTTTTACTTACAATCAAGTTTGCATCAATAAGATACCAAAGGACTATATGTTTTATAGCTATAATAGCATGAGGCCAGGTACTCTCAAAAATATTTGATTGATAAAAAAGAGTCACTAATGTTGATCCTAGACTTAAGATAATTGAATCTTTTGGGAAAAAGTAAAATGCTAATACCTTAAGGACAATATTAATCATCTCAACAAGTATGTATAAGACAACTTTTTTTGCCATGCGAGATTTTTTTCTGAAGATATTAATAGTTGCACATAAAGAAAATAGTGTTAGGCTCATTTGAAAGTAAGGAGTTGAAAACACTAAATCAATATTTTTCATTATGCTTATGAGAACACGGACTGCAAATAGAAAGTAAACCACACGTGTGAATGCTACTCTGAATCTTTCATAAGAGTCATCGAAAATTTCATCCCACCATTCAGATTTCATTTTTATAAGATGATTTTGGTAATAAAGGCATTATGTAAAAATATACAATTTATAATGTTGACTAGGTTATTATAAAATGTATAAAAACTATCAATAAATTTAAAGAAACAGTGAAAATTCGATGAGTATTACTGTAATTAGGCTATGATCTGATTCAGAATGTATCTTTTAACAGATAAAATAATTTGATATGTGAAAATATTATATTAACAATTTGCTTTTAAGGGAATATATGTATCTCACATAGCTTAAACTTATTGCAAAATGGTGGTTTCAAAATTAAAGATAAAGAACCAAAGTTAAAATCTAAGTAAAAATAATCAAATTCCATGCATATTACATAATTTTATAACCTATGTTTTATATAGCCTTCGTATATTATAACTATCAAAAATTAAATTAATCTTGTGTTTGATTTGTATAGCAAGTTTAAATAAGCAATGTTATATATTTATCGAATGAATTTATGAAAACTTTATACCCTAAATATAAAAAATAAAACTGAATGGCAAATGCATTTTTTGAAAACTTGTTTATATTATCCAGAGTTTTTATATCGGGATTACAAGTTTTCTAATTTCTATCAGGGTTATAATAAGCTTGACTTTATCTCTTGATCTGATATTTAATTCACCAAAATATAGGGCAAATAATAATCATGCTTCTAATATTAAGGTACTTAAAAATAATAAAATATTTGACAATAACTAAAAAATAATACTCATGTATTTGATTATGTCTAAATGATTTACAGCTAGAAAATTTGCATAATCAGTGGCCTAAGGTCTGAAAGAATTTGAAAAACTTTAGAAAGTCTCACTAGTTTTTTTCCACTCAGAAAATTGTAGCTTTTTGATCAGATACTGAATGGAGACGATAAATATTTTTAGTAGAAACAGATAAAATCTAAAAAGCTAAGACGATCTCATGACTGTTTGTAGCGCTGCAAATTAACTTTTATATAATATTTATTAGTATAATCAATAGTATTGCTTAATAAATTCATTAGAAATTTTTTGAATTTTATATCCTCTACTATACAGAAACTTAAGAATTAATTGGTCAACTTTGAATATATTTTTCCTTTGCATTTTACTTGAACTCTTATAAGATTTAAACATTTTTTTAAATTCTTTCTCAAGTTGTATTTTGTATTGTTAATGATAAACTGGCCAGATGCTAGTCATGGGTTAAGCTTGTCAACAATTAATATTATTCCATTTATATAATGGATAGGAAGCTATTGGGAGGATAAAAAAAAATTTGCCTAAGGAATTATTAAATGTTTCACAGTTTTTATAAGCTATAAAGTTTATTCAGCCTCTTAAGATTTACAAAAATACTATGACAATAGAATGATATTATATTTACTTAAGCCTATAGATTAAATAGTTTTTTTGTCAATGATAAGCAAGCATATTTTAAGATTGATTTTTTTTGCAGTATTTATTATATGAATGCTAGCTAAATATGAATTTGTTTACTATTTTAATGATAGGGGCTAGATTTTTAATATATATACTGAATATTTTTATGGATTTTTAAAATAGATTGTAAAAGTTATTTAAAATAAATTGTATTAGATATTAGTTCATATATAAGGTTCAGAAGTTTTTTTCTTCTAGTTTATCAGATTTATAAAAACAAACTGTGAATAAAAATAGTATGTTATAATAATGGTACTTATAAAATAACTTAAATCAATATTTTGACAATATTTATAAGTTGATTAAAAACCAGTATTATAATAATAATTTCTTAGAGCTTTTAATTAATCTAACTATGGCATTTTTTGCTATTCAAGTTAAATATTCTTTAATAGTTTTAAAATTCTTTATACCATATCTTGTTTTGCCCTTATCTCCAGAGCTAAGAAGCAAAGAATATTTATGCTGGATTTTCTTTTTCTGGTAAGCATCTGGGTTCAAAAAGTATTCTTTTAAGTGTCTGCGAGATTTATAAAATTGTTCTGAAATAAATTTGAAATTTTTTAGGTCTAGGCTGAAATTCATACATTTTTCAAGTAATTTATCTACAACTACTACTTGCTTCTTTAAAACAGTTTTACTTCTTTTCGGAATTTTGATGCTTCTCTTGATTTCACTTTTGCTTTTTTTATGTGCTAGCAAAGGCAGTTTTGCTCTTCTTGGAGTGAAAATAGCTGAGTTATTTGTTGGTGATATAGCTGTTATATTATTTGGTTGATTTTCTGATATTCTCGTGTTAAGCTTTCCCAATTCTTTTGAGATTTCTCGATTAAACTCCGTTTGTTTAATTCTAGTTAAATCAATCTCAAGTTGTATATTACTTGATATAGCCCTATGGTTCTTTGAGCAATTCGTCGGTGAATTATTCCGATCCAAAACTTTTACTCGTCTTAAAACATTACCGACAACAGTTTGAGAAAGCCTTTTTTCCTCAGGGAGTACAATACTTTTATTCAAAATCATCTTAACCAAATCCTTATCTTCCATAAAATTATACAGTAATTCTAAACTCTTCTAATAATATGATTTTTTCAGAATAATAAAACCAAAAGTACAGCAATTTTATAAAATAAGCTGCTATATAGAAAGCGAAATTTTAAAATAAAATATTTAGACCTTGTTGCATTTATTAAATTAGCTTTATTGAAGTTAGATAAGATTATTTGACGGTTTTTACTTAAGGATGCTTAATATTGAAATTTTATTTGGATGATTTTGATTACAAGCCTAATTGCAATTTATTTTTGTTATACTTTTAAGCAATTTTAACTAGAAAATAATATGAAGTAGTTGTGATATGAATGATAAATAGAAATATTTTTGAAGGGAAATAAAATGATATACTTTAAGCAATACTCCAATCTATTATCTAACTATTTTTTATAACGACAGTACCAAAATCAACAAATACCTTAAAAACTCATCTAAATTATTCCCAAAAATCGAAAAAATCGCCTTTTTCTATTACCAAGATAATTAATTATCCTAAACTTTAATTGGATTATACTGCCCAGGTCCTGGATTCTGATTTTTCTTCTGTACCAGTTTCTGAGCTTTACTAAACGAAGGGTTCTGTTTACTTTTCACATGTGCAGGTTCATACATTCCTGGGCCAGGTTTCGACATAGCTTCTTTCTCTAAATAACTCATCGAAAATCTCTGACTTTTCGACATTTTCGAAGTAAGTACTTTCCGAGGTTTTTCACTTTCAAAATAAGCTCCAGGTCCAGGTATATCACTAGAAACTTTCTTATTAACTTTACATCCAAAACTATACGAAGGAGATTTTTGTATAATCTTAGGATCATATACCGCAGATGGAGTATCTGAACCAAACTGTAAAGTTTTTTTAACTTCAGTTCCAAACTTACAAGAATTATTCTTATTATGAAGTTTAGCATCATAACTTCCAGGTCCTGGGGTGTCAGAAACTTTATGTGGTCTTCCTGATTTACCAAATGAATAACTGGTTTTATTAGCAATAAGTGAATCATGACTTGGATAAGTTCCAGGTCCAGGGTTATCTATAGTATTAAAAAGTTCAGGTCTATTACTTCTTGGGGTTATACACATAGATGTGGTTTTAGGTGGAATAATTTCATATCTACCAGGTCCTAATATTGTTTCACTTGTAGATGATTTAGTAATACCATGAAAACTCCATCTAGGTGAATGTGTTGGGATTTTACCATCATATGTACCTGGACCAGGAGAGTCTATTATTTGTGAGAGTTCTTTTCTATTAGATTTCCCTATAAATGCTGTTTTTGGGGTTTTTGAAGTTACAAGTTTAGGCTCGTAAGCTCCAGGACCAGGGGTTTCGATTGGTTTTGGTAAAGGCTTTTTTATACCTAGGCTAAAACGAGGACCTCCTAGTGACCCTTCTACTTCGTAACGTCCTGGACCTGGGGAATCTAAAGGTTGAAAAAGCTCAGCACGAGGACTTTTTGCCATAACGCTGTGGCTGGATTTTTGTGAATGCCCTGGATGGATGTCGCTGCTTGATTGGAATTTTGGAGATAAGGCTGTGCTTAATCTTGGTGATTGGAATGGATTTGACCCTTCTGGCTTGGCAGATCCTTCTTGGTTGGATAATGATGCCATCATTATTAAATTAATATAATTTTTTTACCTGAGGAAATCTTTTAAGTTGTAAAGTATGGCTTTTTATATATGTTTATAGATTAGATGGATTAAAGAAGATTGAAATATGATGATTTTGATAATAAAAGATAAAATTTATGTTTAGAGGATGTTGTTTAAGATAGGTATATGATGATGATGAGGGTTTTAAAAGATGAGAATTTTTTTTTTGGGCTTTGGTATTTAGATGATAATTTTTGCTAGGGTTTTAAAATGAGGATTTTATTAGGAAAGTTTATTGTTTATTTTAAAAATCATAGGCATTTGTTTGATAGTTTGAATTGTGGTTAAGTTGGGTAGGAATTATCTTTTAGGAAATAAGATATGGGTTATGTTATTATAGCAAATAGGTTAAAATTGTATGGAGGAAATAAAAATAGAATTGTAAGTGATAAAATAAGTGAATTCTAATTTAAGGTGCTTAAAGGTTTAGAATTTAAGGCAAGGTGTTTTAAAAAGAATTTTATGCTATTTTTTGAATGTAATTTTTTTTTATAAAGTTATTTTGTAATAATTATTTAGATATTACCTTATATATGATTAGACCATTACTTGGGTAATTTTTTCCTTTAAGTTTACAATTAAAGTAAGTTTTTATTTGATTCTGATAATTAGGGCTTATTTCAAATTTGATATTTATATAATTTACTAAAAAAGACGTATCTATCATTCACAGATTTATACATTATCAATTTTCCTACTAATTTTTAAAGAATATAAAAGCTGAAAAGCACAATAAGAAATCCTAAAATTTATAAATGTAAAAATAATATGGTATATACTGAAGATAACATAAGCAAAACGAAAGGATAAATAAGTTTGAAATGCCGCGCTAATAAAAATATCATCAACTATCACATAAACTTTGTCATTCCTATATATTTTATCACAATCGTCTCAAATAAACATAAAAATCTTAACTTTTATTAATTAACAATAAAACAAATAAATGCCGCTGTTTTTCTCTTGTACACGGCTTCATTCATAAAGTGTGTAATATTTAAATATAAATGTCGTCTACTCAGGTTACGGAAAGCTGTAAAAACTTATGCTTAGCTCTGCGTTTAATTGAAGCCAAAATTTACTGCAATTCCAAAAAACTGTTAAACCTAAAAGTTTCTGTCAAACACGGATCTCAGTCATGGTTAAGCTCTTCAGGAATAAGCACTGGAAAGTCACTAAAATGGGAACACTGTCACATATTTGACTTAGAAGATTCACTAGTCATATCACTATCATTACTCCAAGTTCCGTTCTTTTTGCCTCCAACCGAGTTCGGATCTTGTTCAATAAAAATTCCAAACGAAGGAAAAAAATTCATAGACTGGTTTCCTATAGAAAAAAATGGTCAAACCTTTGGTAAAATACTTATAACTTACTTAATAGACGAAAAAATAGAAAATCAAAACTTTTCATATCAAATTTATAGCCTTGATCTTGAAAAAGAACAGGTGAAATTTTATAAAACAAAGTATGCGAAAAAGCTCCAATTGTTGAAAATGGAAAAACAAGGGTTTAGAAAAAATGCTTCAAGTGTTCTTACGTTGATGGAGGAAAAAATTAATGGAAGCTCGGATTTTGAGAGAATTGCTAAAGAGAGGATTTTGGTTCAGAGAAAAATAAGAGAATTGAGTTTGATGCATAATGGGCTGAAGAATAATGCTGGAGAGCTGAGTGTAGTGTATTATGGAAAGAATAATATGCGTGGGTCATTGTAAAGATAAGATTTTGTTAATTTAACATTGTATTTACGATAAATTAGTTTGAGAAAAATTTTAGAGAAGGAAGATACTGATTGAAGTAGGATTTTGAAGAATTTGCCAATGATTTAAAATATTTTATTGGATTATTAGATTGTTTTAGTTGATTATTAATCTTTTGATTTTTAAGATTATTACGATTAGATTTTTTATGTATTAAAATTATTATTAATGGCATCATAAATTACTTCTTTATAAAGATTTTTATATATGGATAGCCTTAATGCTTATGCTAGTTTTTAGATAGTGTGAATTATTAAAAATGCTTTTTTAATAATTAAGATATAATTTCATAGGGCTAAATTATCAGAAAATTAAATCACCTTTTAGACGTATGATTTTAATAAATTTATGTATATACCGTGATGTCAAGATAATGAAAAAAAAATTTATGCATAATCAGGAAAAGTCTATTTTTACAAATAAAATAATGTAGCGGACTTTTAGTGAATGATTACTAATTACCTAAGCTATTCCTAATTGTTATTTTCTCTTTATGTAATAATTCTCAAAAGCTATAAGGTCACAATATTGANGAATGATTACTAATTACCTAAGCTATTCCTAATTGTTATTTTCTCTTTATGTAATAATTCTCAAAAGCTATAAGGTCACAATATTGATTGAGTAAAGATTTATAATCTTTATATGATCTAATTAAATAAGCTGGCTTGCTTACAAAAATAAAATATATTTTCAAACATTCTGCATCTTTTAAAATCACATCATTTTGAGAATTAGTGAAGAAAATTTTATCTATTTTTCCATATATCCCTTCAAGAGTTATTAATTGAAAGTTATTGGCATTAAATACATCAATTGTTCCTTTTGTGATATAATAAAGTAAAATTAAATCGCTATTATTTGAGATGTAAATATCTGATGGAGATAATTTAGCAAAAAATGAGTTAAGATTATGTATTTGAAAGCTTGGAATAGAAATTTTACGAATATAAGCATCACTAGTTGCTATTACAACAAATTTCTCATTTGGAGACATTCGATAAATAATTGGCGATTTTACTTTAATTCCTGAAGGAAAAAAACCTTTGAATTCCCAAAGTAAAAATGCGTCATTAGTAATACCAATAAAATATTTGCAGTTATGCACTCCTTTAATAGTATGGAGCTCCAAATATTTTCCAAAATCTGTAGGTATCCAGTGAAAATTATCTCTTAATAATTCAATTTTTTCTTTTGTTGTATAAAAAGGAGAGTTAAATGTTGTGCAGAAATCTTGACCTTTTAGGCACATCGAGTCAATCTTAAAAATATCAGTTTGAACACAAACATTTTCAAGATTTAAAGGTTTTATAGCATAAGTCTCTAATTTCAAGTATATTAACAAGAGCATAACTATAAAATTCAAGAATAAGTATAAGTATAAGCATAAGAATTCAGAGCATTTTTTTTTTTCAATTATCTTTTCTGCTGGAACTATCAAAGTGTCTACTGATCTATTCATGGTTAGACTTTGAAGTGATTCGTTTAGGTCATTATTTTTGAATGTATTATATCCTTGTTTTACATTTCGTCTGGCATCGTTATTTTTGACTTTACGATCAGACATTTTTTAAAAAGTTTGCTCTTATAAACTTTAGAAAAATTATCTCGTATACAACTATTTACCATCTAATTTTATATTTTTGATTGAATATATGTAATCTAGCAACATCAAATTACTTCATTGTCTTTTCATTTGCAATTATATTTTTAAATTGCCATTGATATTATAAGCAATGGAAAATTTATCCCTTATCAAAATTTATGAAATTCTAACAATGTATCTAAACCTATGTTCTATTAAACTTTGCATTATTCTTAATAATCTAATAGTATATTTCATCAGATTTTCATAAAGCCTAAAATATCTATTAAATCATAGACTTGTTTACTTTTTCCAAATTTCTCACAATTTTTCATGCTCAAAACACTAGGAGCAAATCCTATCATTTTTTGCTATTTTGGTTATTAAATTACTGCTTATTCTATTATTTTTGTTCGCTTGCTACACTTCAAAACACATAAAAATAACTAATAATGTCAATACACTAAATAACATCAAATGCATGCTTGAATCGTTTAAAAAGATTAAAATTCAATTCAATAAGAGGATTGCATAGGAATTGGAGAAAGATATAAATTTTGAAGATAGTTTGAATATATTTATTAACAAGATTTGGGATATATTTTATTATATAGAATTTATGGAATATTATATGCATATGGTGTGTAAGAAATAAGATTATGAGTATTTATATATGAATTGCTAACTAATGACAATAAGTTTAGTAATTTTATATAAAATCTTCAATTCATATGAAAAATGCTTGTTGATTATTAATTTTTTCCTTAGACTTTAAAGTTTAGTATACATACTTTGTGGATAGACTATATTTTCTTAATATTTTTCATTATAAGACCAATTTCTCTAGCTAAAAAAGAATTTAAATATAAAAAATATATAACCAAGGAAAATCGGCAGCACAAATCAAAATATATGAGCCTGCAAAGCTGCTTTTGTTTTTTTTTCCTTTATTTTTTATATCCAACTGCTATTCTTAAAATCCTCCACTGTTCATTATCTCCATCTAAAAACGTAGCATAATTATTTTCATATGATTCTCCCCTACCTCTTCTCTCAACACCTTGACTGTCAATCCCAAAATGTTCATACTCAGCCATAAAAAACCCACAGTTTCTTACATTATTAATCATACATTTACATATAGGGCAAAGTAAAACTCCAGCTTGTACTTTTATATCAAATATTCCAAAACCTAAATTGCATATGACCTCATGATCACAAGCAGGACATTGTTTATTTTTACATATCCCACGAAAAGAAATCCCTTTTTGCACTATTCTCCACTTTGGTGCCTTTTGTGAAAATTCTATTTTAATCTGATTACTCATTTCGTTGAAAGAAAATATCTGAGGCCCTCCACCTCCAATTATCCTTAAAAAAAGGTTTAATTTAGACTCATTTTGAATGTTATAATAAGATATAGTTTTTTCATTTTCTAGTTGTTTACCAGAAAAAATTAGCCTCTGCTGATCAATTGGTAAACTTATAATTTTTTGAATTTCTTCTTTTATTATAGAAATAGTCTGATTATCATAGAAATTTATTTCTAATTGTTGTCCAGTATATGAGCATATATACATTTTTTTCTCTAGTATTTCTGTATAAATAGGAATTTGGATAAGGTCAATGGTAGAGTTATCAGGAATCTGAGATAATTTATAATCAAAAGGCAGAAATTCTTGATTATAATAAAAACTATGTTCTGATAAGGGAAAGTTAAGTCCTTTATTTTTTGATTCTATATGAAAAAATATTGCTAAGTCTTTTATTGTTTTATCTTCTGGATGAGCTATGCTTATGTGCATATGCCCTGAAGGTAAGGATATTAAGTATTTATTTGCAGAAATTCGATTATTTATAACGCTTAAAGTATTAATTTTGGTATTTTTTAATTGGCTCGGTTTAATTTTTTTACCTAACTTATAATACTCTTGGCGAACAGAAAAGATCCCGGTGATCTCTTCAATTCTTTCAGCAAATAGAGTTTCATTAATAAATTGAAGCTCAAATGGGTCTCTTTCAAGTGAAAAAACAATATAATCCTTTTCCATATTTATATTATAACCATAAAAACAAATAATCTAAAATTTATTCAAAATCATATACATCATAGTAATCTCAAACCTTAATAAAAGACTAAATTAGAAATTGCTATCTCTGCCTCACACCAATCCTTAAAACTCTCCACTGTGCATTATCCCCATCTAAAAATGTTGCATAATTACCTTCATAAGCATCCCCACTACCTGTTCTTTCAATCCCATTACTATCTATTCCAAAAAACTTCCACTCAGCCGCAAAAAAGCCGCAGTTCTTCGCATTGCTCAAAGTCTGCTTACATATAGGACAAGGCATCATACTTACTTGTCTATTAATATCAAAAACCCCAAGTCCAGCATTTGATATAACTTCACGATTATAAGCAA
>MPUH01000764.1:0-36040 GCA_001970955.1 Stentor coeruleus | reverse complement strand
GTTTTGGTTTTAGGTGATTTGTATTGAGATTTTTTATTATGATGAGTGTCTAATCCTACTAAGATACTAACGTTGTGGGAATTATGCTTTGGGGACTTTTGATGATGGGAGTTGTTTAGAGGAAAAGGTGGGACTACATACATCGAGTAATTCATTTTATATATAAAATCATGAAAAAAATTATAGATATCGTAAAATTGTATATTAAAACTATTAAGATAATGCAATTTAAGCATGTGCCTATCCATATAGATAATCATAGAAGATTTAGGAAGCTGAATACATTTTTTGTTTATTTCTTTAGTAATTTGTATTTTTTATCTATTAAATTTGTCATTCTATCATAACAAAATCTTTTACAAATCGGATAATACATAGAATAACTACAAAATCTAAATCTAATTTTTAAAAGAAATCAAATATAATCCTAATACCTAAAACTCTTAACACACATTTTAACAGTAATTTTCATTATCATATATAATTATTTATATAAAATCCAACACTTTGAGATTATAAATTTCTTGTACTTAAAGACTTCATCCTTGGCCTTGTATCTTTAACAGGTAAATCAGATTTAAGATTTATTGCAGATATAAAATTCAATGGTTGATTTAATATTTCTTTTAATTTCATATACATTTGTGGTATTTTTCTAGCACTTTTTTCTCCTTCACTATTTTCTTTATCACTAAATGTTGTTTCTAAACACTCCTTCTCAGTATTTTTCTTATTATTTTCAATATTAATATTTGACAATTTTTCTTCATCAGTTTGGCATATTATATTAACCATAATAGGTTGGCTGTTTGTTTGAGAATTTTTATCTTGTTTTTCAGTAAGTGAATCAGTTTGTGAGGAAAAATATGCGTCTTTTTTCCTTTTTTCTTTTAAAAGTTGGAATTTTAATAGTTCGACTTGCATTTCTAAGGATAAAATGCGAGAATCTCTTTCTAGGATCATAGTTGAAAGTTCATTTACTTTGATTTCCTATATATTCTTTACTGAGTCAACTAATTGATTTAACAATTTTTCTGTCATTTTTACGTTAAATATATATTTTTTAAACCTTTATTTATATGATTATCATACCAACTTGTATTAGAGTAAATAGTTGATTTGTATTATTAGAAAATAAATTGGTTATAGAAATACATAATGTTTATGATAAATTTGATAGATGAAATAAATATTTTTTTTGATGAGGTTATATAAATGGAGTAAGAGCTCGAAGATTATAGGCTAGTCTTAATTGGAATGTAGAATCTAAGAAATCAATAAGAATCATCCTAAAATTTTGATATCTAAAACGCATTAAACATTTTATTTACAGCAAAAAACATAAAATTTTTTTCTTATACCCAATTGTCCTAATACATAAAATATCTCATATTCTTTCTTTCAAACCAAAAAAAAAAACTCTAAACAAACCTACATAAAACCCACATTTTTAATTATATTTACATTAAAACCTTATCCCAAAAAAAAAATCTCCTTTTAATTTCACCTAAACCTTCACTCACATTACACGATTCACATAATTTAAAGCTTTATTATCATACTAATTCAAGAACCCTGTTGAGCTTTTCCACTCATCATATAATTCAATATATCCCTCGTATATTTAACACGTTTTCCCATTTCTGGATCAGTACTTTCAATAGCTTTATTCATAGGCAAGGTAATCCTATCATTCTTTTTATTCACATAAGTTAAAACTTTCGCTTCATTAGATAATATCACTTCAGTCTTGTCTTGAAATGAAACTTGTACATTTTTATTAGCAAATCTAAACAAAATCGCACGTTTTGTCCTAAGCCACTTTTTAACATAATTAAGATCCCCTTCTTCTTCATTATTATTTGTTATTTTTTCTTCATCAGCTTCAAGATAGCTTTTAAAATGCTGGAGTAATGCGAACTTTTTATACATTTTTTCTGGGACTTGTTTGACATCATAAGTAAATATTATGTCTTTTTTGTTAGTTGATTTTTCAATATAATAAAATATGCTTTGTTCAGGTTTAAGGATTATTTTGGTTGAATCATTAAAATAAACCCCAGCTGAACCATTAGAGAGAAGATAACCAAGACCGTATTTACTTGAGTAGTCAATCCATTTTTTAACCCAAACTGTTACAGGAGTGATAATAGGGCTGGTAATAGTGGATTTTAGAGGCTTTTCTGTATTGCAAGAAACTGCTCTTTTTGAAGACATTAAGATGTTTTTAACTGGCATAGTATCACTAGCTGATTCTGCAGGCTGATAACACGGTAAAGGGTTGTATTTTTTTATATACGCCTCACTAGGAGGTACTGCAAGTGTACTAACCGGTAACAGTTTTGGTATTGAGTTTCCCATATGAAAAAATTCATGTGCCAATATATCATTCAATGTTGGTCTTCTAGAAGGGTCACTTTTCAATATCTGTGTTATAAGACTTTTTGCTTCAGGTGATACAGCGACCTGTTCAGGAAATGAATATGCATTCATTTTGATCAAATTATAAGTTTTTTTAACATCATTTGTTTCAAAAGGAGGCCTTCCAACAAGTAAAGTATACATAATAACCCCTAAAGCCCATATATCAACTTCAAAACTGTGACCTGATTTGCTATCTAAAACCTCTGGGGCTATATAATTAGGTGTACCACAAATTGTCTTGCGTTTTTGGCCTTCATAATCAAGTTTCGATGCAAGACCAAAATCCCCAAGTTTGATTTCCATTTTCTCGCTTATAAACAAGTTTCCAATTTTCAGGTCCCGGTGAATTACATTTTTGTTGTGAATGTAAATTAGGGATGAGATTATTTGTAGCATGTAACATTGAACTTCTAGTTCAGTTAGTCTTTTACGCCTTCTTAGGAGCTCGCTTAGGGTTTGGTTTGGACATAGTTCAAGTAAAATATAAACATTTTCATTATCTTCAAAAAAGTGCTCAAATTTAGGTTATTAAATTTATAGAATTTTTGTGGTTTTTTATTAGGGTTTTTTTTGTGTGTTTTGAGAAAAGGGGTAGTTTTAAAAGTCAAATTCAACTATGTTCTGATGATTTAAGCTTTTATGAATTTTTATTTCTGACATGAGCTTTTGTCTTCGTCTTTGCTTAGTAAGTTGATCTTTTCCTATGATTTTCGCTGCTTGTAATCTCCTTGTATCTAATGATAAAAATTCGTATACCCTTGCAAAACCCCCTTTGCCTAAGAACTTGCGCTTGGAGTATTTTTTTATTGTTACTTCTCCATCGGCTGAAATGATTTTTTCTTCAATAATGTTGTCATTAAGCAAAGAGTCTTGGGAAGATTTTTTCGACATTGCCATCTGATTATATTATACTATAAGATTTAAATAATCATGAAAGGTGATTTTTTAAGATTTTATCTTAGAGTATCAAGATTGATTAGCTAGAAATATACGATAACTTAAGTGTAAGCAAATAAATACAGAAATTAAAAAAAAATCATGAAACTACTTTGCATGATTTTTTTAATATCTCAGAATAGGTATAGTGATTTTAGGTCTATTATACTTAACATATAAATCAAGATTAATTGTCTTTATTTTCTTACTTACACCATTAAACATTTACTCCCTCTGATAAAATATACTTTTTAATCATAATAACTAATGCAAAAACAATTTTGCCTAAAAATTTTATCCATTATAAAATTTAAATTTTACTTCTATCAAGTTAGTTTGAACTTATAAAACCTACCACAAAATTAATTTACTATCAATTACTTTAATTTACTTAATTAGCCTTGATTATTATTTAATAATAGTATGTTTATTATCATCAATAAATCATAACATCACTAAAACATCAATTCTACCATGCATCATAAACCAAACTTTTTTCTACCTATAATCCGTTATCAAATTTCCATAATAAAAAATGGGTTGCATTCCAAGCAAAAGTCGTTCAGTTTCAAAAACCAATCATAAAGCCAAAGATACTCCTCCATCCCAAAGCACGAACAAAGAAGAGCTCAAAATCGGTCAAGAACTTTTCATAGGAAAACGCAAAGGTAACATCAAAGACAAATACATCATCGGCAATAAACTAGGCTCAGGGGCTTTTGGTTTTGTACGTGTAGGTACACACAAAGCTAGTGGTCACAAGCGGGCAATCAAAACAATACAAAAAGAATCGATTACTAAAGATATGAAAGAGCATTCAAATTTCTTCAATGAAGTTGACATTCTCATAAAAGCTGATCATCCAAACATTGTCAAGCTTTATGAATGGTATGAAGATGATAAATACTATCATTTAGTTACCGAGTTTGTTAGTGGCGGTGAACTTTTTGACTTTATAATAAAAAGCCGTATGCTATCTGAGCCCATCGCAGCACATTTTATGAAACAGATTCTTAGTGCTGTTGCATATTGCCATTCAAATAATATAGTCCATAGAGACTTAAAACCAGAAAATTTGTTGTTAGAAAAAGACAGTGCGGATTCATTATTGAAAATAATAGACTTTGGGACATCTAAAATATATGATAATGGGGGAAAAATGACTCAAAAATATGGTACAGCCTATTATATAGCCCCTGAAGTACTTAGAAGAGACTATACAGAAAAATGTGATATTTGGAGTTGTGGGGTTATATTATATATTTTATTATCAGGGAAACCCCCTTTCTATGGAAGAACTGATAGAGAAATTTTAGAAAGGGTTCAAAGGGGTCAATATTCAATGGAAGATAATGAATGGGGAAGAATCAGCATTCAAGCAAAAAACCTTATTAAAAAAATGCTCCAAATGAACCCTTCATCAAGAATCTCAGCCCAAGATGCATTAAAAGATGAATGGATTACAAACAACACTTTAAATAGTTTCAGAGAATCAGATGTTCAAGTTGAAACTCTAACTAATCTTAAAGCTTTTCGAACTGAACAAAAACTTCAACATGCTGTTTTGGCATTTGTATCATCACAGCTTATTTCTAAAGATGAAGCTAAAAGACTTGCTGAGAATTTCAAAAGACTTGATAAAAATGGTGATGGAAAACTTAGTAAAGAAGAATTGTTAGAGGCTTATAAAAATCAAATGGGATATGATGCGGCAGTTGAAGAAGTTGAAAAAATTATGCAACAAGTTGATGCGAATAATTCAGGTTTTATTGATTATAGTGAGTTTTTGATGGCTTCAGCACAAAAGGATATTTTGTTGAGTAAGGCGAATTTGGATAATGCGTTTAAAGCTTTTGATTCTGATGGAAGTGGGAAGATTAGTGCGTTGGAATTAAAGGAGATACTTGGCAGTGGAGGACATGGATCGGAACCAATGTTCAATAATCTGATTAAGGAGGTTGATCAAAATGGAGATGGAGAAATTGACTTAAATGAGTTCAAGGAAATGATGATGAAACTTATAACTCAGCAGTAACTTTGAGATTATAGGTTAATTTTTAATAGTTTTCTTCATAAATTTGCAAAATATACAAAGTGATTCATGAAAAGTCAGTTATAAAATCCTTTCATCCAAAAGATTTTTTATGATATTATCAAAAAAGGCCAAATAAAATTTATCTAAACATAAATATTAATTTAAGTGATTATTTGGTTGCTTTCCAATTCAAATTTTGTGCATAATATACCTTTAGAAGCTAAGTGCATTTCAAAGTATTTTATAGCTCGTAATTGGTTACATAAAAGCAAAGTTTCTTCAAAATTATAAACTATATCAATTCCTACAACTTCAACCAAATAAACAAAAGTTTCAAAAAAGTTTTCTATTTCATTTCTCCTATTAGCCGAGCACAATATCTGCAGAGCATTTTCTCCATATTTGTTAAAAACCTTAAAGTCCGCCAAGCAATACTCATGCAAAAACTTTATAAGAAAGAAATTCCCAGTCTTACAAGCAATAGTTGTACATGTTTCTCCAGTAAATTCATCATAATAATTAACATTAAATTCATTAAATTTCTTAGAATCACCAAAAAAATCATATATAATCTTGACGATAAGCAAATGCCCTTTTTCACATGCAGCATGTAAAGGACTTATATAAGTATTTGAAGTTTCAGATGATACTAAACTTTGTCCTAATATATCAAAGGATAATGAAATTGTCTGTATTTTAGGTATATGAAAAGTTGGTAGAGATAAAGGTAAATAGTATAAAAGAAGCTCATTATAATTTTTGGTGCACATTATATGAATTGGAGAAGTTTGTAAGAGGTCGAATTTTTTTTCGATACTAGGGATGTTTATTGTAAATGTTTCATGAATATGTTTGAATATTGATAAGCTTCCAGAGAATATGCAGTATTCAGGAACTGATAGGAATGTTGTTTTGCAAAATGCTATAGGAAAAGAGATGATAAGAGATGGCAAGTCGTTTAAGTCTTTGAGTTGAACTAGGATTGTTTTGAATTTTATAAGGCTGTTTTGCTCTATTGAGGTTCTGAGCATAAATTTTAAGGATTCTTGATCTAATTTCATAGCACCTTCATTGCAGCAGCCCATGTAATATATATTAAATGAAAGTAATAAATTATGGGACTGTTAAAATGCAAGACTTTTAGTTGATAAAATATTTTAATAAGCTGATATGGTTGAGGTCTATGATAATAGATTGATTTTTTATGTAAACTAAATAGTTGTAAAAATGATACAGAAATTCTCTGATTTAAATATCAGTTGAGTAAGGTAAAAACTTTAATTTCTAGATCAAGTAAAAATTGAATTTTACCCTAAGAATATTATTGAATATGGTATTAATAAGAAAAATACTTAATCAAAAAAAAACTTTAATTATTTATGAATAAATAGTAAGTAAGTATTAAAGCGTTGAAATATTTAAATTTACGATAATTGTTAGAAAATTTAAGTTATTTTTTAAAAATAATTATTCGATATCAATTTTGTAGTTTAGATAAGATAATTTTACTTGAGACACTACTTATCAGGCAAAAATTATCAGGTAGATTTTGTAAAAATTTGATATGCTAATTATTTGGAATTTATTATGCCATATACGGTTCTTAATAGTTTTACAAATATAAAATGATAAGCCAAGAGAGGCTTAAAAAGGTTATAGACAAAGTGTACTCAGTAAAAAAACTAAAATCATTTGAAAAAGAAGTTGAACAAAAATACCAAGCAAACATCAAAAAACTCTCCCCAAAATCTAAACCCTTAAAGCCTTTAAACACATCCCACAAAGACATATTCGCCCCAATGAACTGCTTTGTTTCAACTACAATAGGAAGCGCAAATGTTCCAAAACTTTACGATCAAAAGATTTTGCCTTCACAGTATTTGATAACATCTAAAAATGTGATAAAAAAGTTAACAAGGAAAATATATATTTCCCCAAAACACACAGAATTTCCCCTAAACCTCTCTGGTACTTCTACAAACAAAAACATGAAATATTCAGGATTACGATCAAAAAAGGTTTCAGAAAATGATTTAAACCAAAATTTATCCCTTGAAACTATACATAAAACATGTGAGATGTTGTTAAAAGATAGTCGGAAATCACGAAACCTTCTCAGAAGAAAAAAGAAATTATTAAACAGGAAAATACTTGAAGTTAAACGTGCTGTAAGTTCAGTAGAAAAGAGTAATGAAAGAGTTGGATACTATTTATTTCATAAAAAACTAAAAGAAGGGCATAGTAGATTAGTAGAATTAGATAGAATTAAGCCAAAAAACCAAAGAAATCTTGAGGCTTGTAATTCTGATAGTAATATAGTAATGCTATGATAAATGCTTTAAAATTATATGATTTACGAATGAAAAGAATTTGGATTTGAATGTTTTTATTATGAAATGTTGTTGTCATATGTGGGGTTTTTAAGGGTCTTATAGATAAATATAAGATGATCTATGAAATTTAGAAAAGCTAACTAGTAACTAAGCTTTAGTTTTTAAGCTCTCAATCTCAATCTTCAGTTTTTCTATGACTGAGTTCAACCCAGCTGACACTTGTGGATATGAATTGCCCTCTACAACATGTGGAAGCACTTTAGTCCTACATAAACTTTACTCAAAAAGCTCATTGAGTCTATAAAAGTAACTCGATTTCACAAATTCAGCTTTCTTTAAATTCCCTGATTCATCAAAAGCAAATTGTTTTTTCTTACTAGCTTCATCCACTTTTTCATAAAAAGTAGCAGTCGAGCTCTCATACGATTTTTTAGCTGCGATTTCTTTCAAACAGTCTAAGCTGTCTTTATAAACTCGCATAAAGCTCTTAGCTTTGAAATACTGGTCCTCAGAGAGCATATTTATAATAGTAAAAAATATGCATAAAGATTATTCTAAAGCATATAACAAAACTTTTTATTCTTATTTTCAATGAATTTTTTTTTAAAGATATATAAAAGGATATGTTTTAGTATTTAATATTAAACTAATAAACAGTTGTTATATTGGCCCGATTATACGAGCTTGTCTATATTCTTGTGTAGCTAAATAAGCATGGCAACAACAGCAAAAGCAGGTATAAAGAAAACATTCCATAAAACAACTTCCGTCTAGTGGTTTAGGTTGTGATTTTCGTATTGCATCTCGGTTAACTGAAAGCCCAATACAACAACAATATTGGGCAAAAAGACATCTGAAACATGAACTTTTACCTAGACGGAAAAATGTCATACCTTGAACTACAGCTGGGCATGTACATGCTAAGATACAGACAGGAGCAGCTAAGCAACAATCTAAAAATTTCACTTCCCATAAATTAGGCTCTGACATTAATTGTATTTATATGAAGAATAGAATATAGAAAAATTATTAGAAAATTATACTTTTACTTTTGTATTTGCTTTTATTTGAGACTTGATAATAATTTTATTTATTAAATTTTTGCGTTATTGTTTTCGTATATTTTTTTCTTGGGGTTGAGGATTTTTTTTTTATAAGTTATTTTTGTGATGATATGATTGTTTGAAATCAAATCAAATATGATGATTATCTTTTTTATATGTTCTTACTTACCTTTTTCTTTAGCTAATTCATTAAGGTTTTTTGCCTATGGTCATAAGCTTTTGAATTTGGTCAGATGATCCCAAATAATTTTTTTTACTTTCAAAAGACAGCATCCAAAACTTTTTTTAAAAAATGATTTTCCCAAGATTATTTATTATCAGACTCGCTATATAATTTATGATTATAAAACTAATGATTTCCTTAGTAATTACAATCATGAAAGCTAAAAAATAATCAAAATAATTTATATAAATGGAACCAACTGAAAAAGATCTAACTATGAACCATAACATTGCTGCGAAAAACACTTTCCAGCATATTTTCCCAATCTATGCCCCTCAATTTACAACTTTCAAGTCTACTACAAAGACAACCCATTCACAAAGCGCTGATTTTAAGGATGACTCAGAATTTTCCCTTCATAATCAGGATCTTCATAAAAAAGTGTTTAATAAAAAAGCTGATAGGATGGTGCATTATAATGAAGCTATGCTAAGAGTAAAGAACATGAGGGCTATAAAAAAATAATTTTCTTTTCGTAAGCTAAATATATCGCTTATTCAAAATAATTATGAGTTATTTTATGTGTTTATATGTGTAAGATGAATATAAAATAAGGATATTTTTTGAAAGATATGATTATGAGATTAGGATTATAAAAGATAATATAAAGAATAGAGATGTTGTAGAGTTTAGGTAGTTTTTTTTTTTGGCTTGAAATGAAGGAAGTAATATTTTTTTTTATGATGTGAATGGTAATGATTTTGATAGTGAAGAATAGTAGGATTGAATTAGGGTTGAATAGGTAGTTATTTAGGAATTTTGTGGATTAAGGTAGAATTTTATTGAAAATAAAGGGAAATTTGGTTGAAAGAGTGGGTTAGAGGTTTTGATTGATTTTTTACTTGAGTTTATGTTGTAAATGGGAAGTTTAAGGTATTTTAGTTTGTGTTGTAAATGAGAAGTTTAAGGTATTTTGGTTTATGTGGCATCTAATAGATTTTAAATTATAGTTTTGATTTTTAAAGGCATGCTATATCCTTGCTAGCTAGAGATAGTTAATATTTTGGGTTCTTAGTGATTTTTGCTTAGGTGTTGATAAAAAATGGAATAAAGAAGGAAATTAGTTTCTAGCTGAAAGAAAAACTAGTATATTTATAAGAACAAAGCTAAAAATAAAATAAGAATAATAATATAGAACAATTTAAAGCTGGATATAAATATAAACTATGATAATAATTTTTCCTTTATTTAAATTCTTTTAATCACTTTAACATATTATTTCAGGTAAAATGTATTTTTTAATCTCACAAATTAGAAAGCAAATACCCAAAGAAGTGAATGTTCATTCCATGTAGCGTAACTAGTAAAAATAAAAATTATAATAAATATGCAAAATAGTTCAATAAGAAATATGAAAAATGCATGCTTAAATACGAAAAATTATACCTCTAATTCATTACTATCCTTATTAATAATTCAACTTAAAACTTCCCACTAACTAAAAAACCACCTTTCAAACCTTTTCACAGGCTTGAAAACTCAACCCAACAAACCCTTACTCATAAAATCCGCCAATTTCTAATCTACCCAAAGTTCAACTTTATTACAAGACATATTTTCAATAGGGCGAACCATCAACTATCCCATCTCCTAACTTCATAACTCAAAAACCCCATAATACAAAAAAACTCTTCTCAACTTGTAAATTCCAATCATACTCTCAATCTTCATCATCTTCTCCATCAACACCTTCCCTTAAACTTTATTTTTTTTTAGTCATAAAAACCCTACTAAAAATCTCCTTATCTAAAGACAATCAAACTAAACTAAACCGATTTCTAAACTTTTATTAAACTATCGGGATCTTATTCAGCCTCAGCTTGAACTTCCTCAAGATCATTATCATCCGACTCTTCATCTTCATCTTCAGGAACATTATTTTTTTTAAACTCAGCTAAGAGTTTATCCCAATTGTGATACTCTTCATTATGATTCAAATACTTGATTCCATTCATTTGAACATCCATTGTACTTTGACCCCATAAAATACCTGGGAATGGTAATTCGACCCATGTG
This sequence comes from Stentor coeruleus, assembly GCA_001970955.1. Taxonomy (NCBI): domain Eukaryota; phylum Ciliophora; class Heterotrichea; order Heterotrichida; family Stentoridae; genus Stentor; species Stentor coeruleus. Next base: position 25,009 of record MPUH01000764.1, on the reverse strand, counting down.
AAATATAAGAAACACCAAGAGTAGATACAACAAAAGATAACCCAAGAACTACGCCAATGGGTTGGTCTTTGATGGAGCATTGTCATAGAATGATCTTCATAGTCTAATGCTTCAGGTCCAAAATCATAGGAGTGGTCAATTTTCCATAAACCTACAATTCTATTTGGTGAGTTGCCATAGGGGTATCTGATAAAATCGTAGTTTTTTTCGGGCTTTTGGTGGAATTTTAGTCTGGATGGAACTACTTTGTTTATGTTCAATCGCATCATTCGGAACATTATGATTATTAATTAACCATTAAAAATACTAGTTAAATAGGGTTGGTAAAGGTCGAATTTTTATAGGAAATGGAATGTTGTATGAGAGGGAAAGTTATTGGATAAGATTATTAAAGGGGGAAATTGGGTGATAGATTTTTTTAGGTGTGTGAAGAAGGCATTTTTAGGTGAGAAAGGGCTTTTTGGTTTATAAAATTGCTGGAGAATGTGATATGGTAGGAAGATGATAGGATATAGTTTTTATGATTAAAAAGAACTTGCTAGCTTGGTTGTAATGATTTTTTTTTTAAATCTATAGAAAGTTATTTATATCAAAAGGGATATGTTTATGGTTAGGCCAATGATAAATAATAAAGTTTTTATCTGTGATATATAATTTATCATTTTTCAATGAAAGGAAAACATTTTGTTAAGATGAAAAGTGAACTTTAACAGAATAAATTTGAAATATAATCATTTATTAAAATTTATCATATCATTAATCAAACTACCAATAAGATTAAATAAATGTAAATTCCTATCAAATCTTTTAGTATTCATCAAGAAAATGATTTACTAATATTTGGCCTATATGTGACTATTCTTCTACTTTTCACTATTGAAGGGAGATTAACATTTAAATCTCTCATTGTCATTTTTCTTTTATTACTCTTTTTCTCTCTTGTTAATATTTTTTCAGTAAACTCTTGGGATTTTGCAACTTTTCTATGAACGGGAACTTTTGAATGTTGAGTTTCTTTATTCTCATCAAAATTATAAGACTTGTAAATATTTTCGGTTTTTTGAGGCTCAAATTCGTATTTTTTAATAGAAAACTTAAGTGTTTTCAGTTTAGTAGGCGTAGGAGTTTTACTAAGGCATTTAGGGGTAAATATAGCTGCTGAGTTGCATTCTGGAGTTAAAGTTTTTTTGTTATTCTTTTTAACAAGAAAGCTAGTATCTGTTATTATCCCATTCCCTTCGCGATTGTTTCTCAAATTGTTGAATTTTCTAGATAATTTTTCTTTTCCAATAATTAAAGAAATCTGTATTGCATGTTTTTTCTTAACTTTTATAAGCTTAACATCTCCAAACTTTTTCCCTTGTATTGTAAGCATTATCCTTTATGCTATAATATTTATTTAGCTTATGAGCCAAGAAAGAGGTCGTCAACAAAAAGATAAACTTGAACAAATCTCAAATGAATACTCAGCTCTTCATACAATTTTTAAAAAACTCACTGCATATGAAGATGAATTATCAGAACTAAATATTCAATTTGCTAAAAAGTGGCTTGAAATTCAAAAATGTGAGGAAAATAATAAAATACAGAGTGGTATACGACAATTTGCAGAAGCTCTTAATGAATCTGAGAATAGAAGGAAAGAAAGTATTGTTCATATAAAGAAACATATACAAGAACCTTTGAAGATGTACCCGCTTAAAGTTAAAAAACAGAAAAGATCGCTTTCGAGAAATGCTAGAGGGAAGGAAAAAGATGATGAAAATGAAGATATTGAAGAGAAGATTAGGAATTTTGAGCAGGTTCATGTATCGGATATGAAACAATTGATGTTACATTTGATTAATGCAGAAATGTTTTATCATGCTAGAAGTATTGAATATTTCACTAAAGTTTATAAGACTCTTAGCTCTAGCGAGCAGTTAGAAGAATAATTTTATACCAATTTCAAATTCCACAATTATATCTATTCTTTACCACTATGAAAAGTATTCATCTACTTATAGTGCCAATTTTTTTCCAATCTAAATTTATCATATAAAAATACACATTATAAATGTTTTAACACTTTAAAAACATCATATATATTCTTCTCTTATATCATCATTCTCAATCTTTCATCATATCCCAATAAACTCCAAAAGTATCTTAATCATAATTTATTCCCTTTAATCCTCTACCTAGCCTATAAATACAATCACTTTTTCTAAAAAAATCACTTCCACAAATAAAAAATCTTTTAAACAAAATCTTCCAAATCCATCATAATTCTTATTATTCAACCCTTTATAAACAATTCTTCCAACTTAGTTCCATTAAAATAGAATGGTTATAATATGGCTTTCTCTCATAGCCGAGTGCTTAGAATAGTATCAAAATATTCCCAGGAACTAGAAAATGCTTATACAATTGAGCCTTCGAAGATGATTTATAATCCTGATAGATATGGATTTCAATACTCTAACAAACTAACAAAAGAAGGCTATGAAAAAGGAGCTAAGTTTTTAAACAGAATTCCAAAATATAGAGAAACTCATCCAGAGATTTTAGATACACTTAAGGGACAAAGGCTGATAATGCTTTATTCTATTATTGGTATACTCGCATTTTCTGGCTTCCTTACAAGAGAGAGAAATGAACAAGACAGGGAAATGACATTCCAATTATTAAAAGATAGGGAATATGTTGGAAGATATGCGTATAAACAACTAGATGTGGAGTACTTGCCAAGGTCAAATCCACCTTTCCCACTTTAATAGTAATAGGAGAAATCTCGTAGTTTTTTTTTTGGTTTTTGTTTTAGAGAATTGTTAGGATTTGGATTTTTTTATGTTTGGAGTTATATTGAATGAGTTTTTTGAAATTTTAGGTAAAGATTTGTGAGTTTTTTATGTTTAATTTAATGATGATGATTTTGTGATTGTAAGATTTTAAGTGTGAGATATTAATATACAATCTTGCTCTGAAATAATTTGAATGCTTGTAATAATCAAAATAATATAATATACCCGAAAACTACAAATTCACTTACTAATTATTAGAAGAAAAAAAAATCGGAGCATAACTTTTTAATGTTCTCCAATACAAAATTTAAATACTTTATTACCAAAATCCTAAAATCATATCTTTCATAATAATTTCTATAAAATCCTTAAACTAACTCTCTTATCTAGTAAAATCTTCAATTATTCACAAAATCTTCCCACTTCTCATAAAATCACATAAATATCTTATTCTAAAAACCTAACAAAAAAACTTTAACCTTTTAAATTATCTTTATCTATATAAAAAAGCATCTATAAATTGTGATAATTATACGAAATGATATTTGTCCTTTATGCACTAAAATCCCTTACTTAGCTGTAAGATGTACATGTGGTGGAGTATATTGTAGTGACTGTTATGCAAAATTCAATAGAACATGCACTATATGCAAAGAAATTAATACTACTTTTGCTGATAATGAGATTAGGTAAAGAGTTATAAGATGCTCATACTGTACAGAATGTTTTGAAAATACTCCAGAAAGAATAAGAGATCATAAAAATATATTTAATGATACTATAACCAAATGTGATTCCTGTGGTTTCCGTGACAAACGAAAAGCAATAAGCTTTCATCTTTTCAAAGACCATTATGAGCAGATTCTACTTAGATATGGTGATCCAATTTATAAAATCCACAGATAATAGCTTATCTAATAATAAAATTATATGAACTACCAAAGGTTTCCACAAAGAAACACAATACAAAATGGTCAAGCTCCACCAGCCAGGAACTTCGGAAGTGATCTTCATGAGTTTATGGAAGGCCTAGTAAAAATTGCTCAAATTATGTACACTAGTATACCAATAGTAGAGTTCATAAGAGTTGCAACAAAGTATTCTTGGAAGTTCTGTGAGTACTTAGGGACACATTCACTTGAATTTCTTGGTATTATTAAAGTGACACATAATCAACAAGCTATACTTGAAGCTTTGTGGAATAAACAACCTGCATGGAAGTCTTTAGCTAAATTTTCTTCAATGCTTGCACTTGGGATAATTATTTTTTGTTTACTTTTTACTAAGCCAGAATTAGAAGATGAGTGGAATCAAGCGAGAAAAGAAGAGGAGGAACAACAGGAAAAAATACCTCAGATTAGAAGTGTAGAGGAAAAACCATATTTTGGAGAGCAGCCATTTGAAGAGTATGCTGAATATTAGAGATTATTTTAATAAGAAATATTTGTAGTTCTATAAAAGCTTTGGTTAAAAAGAAGGCTTAGGTTGTGGAATGGGAGGATTTTAGTGATTAGAAATTGGGATTTGGTATTAAGATTTTTGGTTAATGTGTATAGTAAATTTTGTATGTTATTTCTCCCATACCACATCACAAAGAGTTCCAAAAACCTCATATAAAGCTTATAAATCCTTCTACCCAAACAATCATCTCAAACCCTTATCCTACATCTTATCCTTATCTCAGTAATTTTCTCTAAAATTACTGATAAAAACTTATCCATTCTTATCTTATTCCATTACAACAAATCCTCTTAATATCCTTTCCTTGTTATTTTTAAAACCTATCCTTTTAATTCTCACAATAAACTTATCAACATGAAAATACCGAAAACCTGACAAAAACCTGCATAAGCTTAAAATTTCTAAAAAACTCAAATCAATTCCCTAAATCAATCTTACTCTATTATCTAATATCCAACATATACTCTATGTATTTTCTCTAACCCTTTCTCATCTATAATATAATTAACTGACATAAACATTTAGATATAATAAATCTTTACTCAATGCAATCTAAACCAAAAGGCAAAAAAACTGGAGTCCGAGCTCTTTCCAAGCGAGTCTCAGTCAAAACAAAAGACTGTGATTCAGTGCCAAAAGGGCCAAAAACCCCATCTTCAGCTTCATCTATTAGCAAATCCACTAGAAAATTAGGCAAATCCAAAACCGGTGCTCCGTCTAAAACCGAAAACAGCGATGAAGAAAATGATTCAATCGACTCTATTCATTTTAAGGAAGAAACTGAAAATGTTAAAAGCCAAGTTTTAGAGTCTTTGAAAATATTTAAGATAGCTGCAGGGGAGTATATTATGCAAAATACAGCATTAGAAAAAGAAGTCGAAAATTTTGAAGTTGAATTTGAGCAAGTAAAAACTGAAGTTAGTGAGATTTTGATGGAATCCAGCAAGTCAAAGTTGGATTTATTAGAAATCAAGAAGAAAATATTGGAAAGTCCAGAACGCCCAGAGACCATTAATCAAAAAATAATCTTTCAGGACGAGAGTTTGAATCTGGAAACGAGTTTTCATGAGGTAAAAAATCAGGATTTGATAAAGGAGAAATTTGAGGCAATTATAAAAGAAATGAATGAGATTAAAGAGTGCATAAAAAATAATGAAGAGGAAGTTAGAGAGTCGGAAGCGGAGAATACTGAGCTTAGGAATATGACTTTCAAAATTAAAGAAAACCTCTATGCGGAACCTCTGGCGTTGGAGTATTCTGATGAAAGAGTATCATGCCAGTCTTGCCAAGTATTTTAGAGGTTTTAATTACATTTTCATTTTGATTATTCATGGATTATTGATGTTTTATACATAGAAAAAATAATTATAATGATATATAATATTCAAAATTAGAGTATTTATGATTTGATGATAATATTACTTATGGGTGTGGTAAATTTAAGATTTTTATAGGAAATTTTCTAAACTAATNATTACTTATGGGTGTGGTAAATTTAAGATTTTTATAGGAAATTTTCTAAACTAATAATCATTTTAATCATTAAAAATATTTTCTATCTCATAAATTCTTTCAAAATCAATGCTAAAACTTTCTAATAATGACTAATTTTACTTACCCTTTTCAAAATTCTTCCTTATCTCTTCAACTGACAATAAAATATATAATGGAACAATTAGAAATTTTCGACATGGAGCCAGAACAAATAGTAAAATTCCTCCAAGAACTCTACATCCACTACTCATCTCTAAGCAAAAACTCTTCATCATCCAACATGTCTAAAACAAACCTCCTACAATTTTTCAACGATTGTCAACTTTCTAAACAACTGATAAACAAAACAAACCTGGATCTTATAATCATAACTGAAAAAAGACATAAAAAAATCATCAACTTTGAAGTATTTCTCGATATAATAAGTTCAGTAAGCAAAGCTGTTTATCCAGACCTAATCGATTCATCTGACGCAGTTTATTACTTTTTAGACAAGCATGTTTTGTCTTTATATAAGAATTTCGAAGCTGAAATCCCAGCAATCCAAGTTTTGGATCAAGAAACAATTGATATAATCCTTCAGATATCCTCAATGTTACAAGTTGTATATAAAAATGAGTTTAATTGGGAAATATATAACAATTTTGATGTGATTTCAGTACAAGAACAGTCTAAGAAAAAAATGATGAAAATTTCTATGGATTTAAAAATCGTCCCTGACCTTATCGCGTTATCAAAATGCTTTAAACTATGGAAACTTATTTTATATCATGATGATTATATTGAAAACTGTGAATTTGATATCCCTGATTTAGGCCATGTTTTTACATTTAAACATTTTATGATTTATTTATTATATTGTTGTAAAGAGTCTAATATTAACAGAGAATTAAGTTTGTGTGAAAGATTGTCACAGTTTTTTCATCATATTGAAGCTTGGCTTGAAAGTAGTCAAACAAAATTTTGTTTATTAAAAGTTCCTGAACTGGTACAACAATTACAAGGGTATCAAGTAAAATTAGAAAGGACGGATTTGGAGACGATAAATACAGCTGATTATTATTTACAAGATATACTAGAGGATTTAGAATCAATATTTCACTTATATTCGACTTGGGTTAAAAAAATTAGAAAACATTGTTTAAGCTTACAGAAATTCATACAATTACTAACAGATTCAGATATACTTAAAGACCCTGCATTAGATAAAGTATTTGATAAAAAACAAGCTGAGATTATATTTTTAAAATTGACCAGGGGTAAAAAAAACCCAAATCATACAGGAAAGCTTTGTTTTTCACAGTTCTTCAAAGCTATTGAAGAAATAAGTATAAAAATATACGATAACACCCAAAAATACCCTTCTGAAGACCTAACTTCAGCACTAGGTCGAACTATGAAGAACTATTTAAAAAAACTTAAAGAAAACACTTATGAAAACCAGATCAAAGGGATGATTCCAACATTAAGAAATTCAAATTTATCTGATTCACTTTCCTACCTTTCTCAAGCAATTTGCCCTTTTGCTAAATTTTACATGAATGAAAATGAACTTTTCGACTTTGACCTGTTTATAAAATTCTGTAGGGACTTTTCAATCTTCCCTGAAATATTACCTTTATCAAAACTCACTCCAATTTTTTATACATTCGCTATGCAATATGCTAAAAATACTATGATGCTTACTGGGACTAAGTCTTTAGAAAAAATCTGGCTTCCTGAAGATCATTATTTAGAGCCAGAGTTTATAAATTACGAACTTTTTTTAGAATGTTTAGCTATTTGTGCTTTAGAAAGACAGGTTATAAATAAAAACCCTGCTGAGCAAATAAATTTCATGGTCGAAAAGATAACTCAAAGCCAAGGTGCAGCAGAAATTTCTTTAAAAACAGGGTTTACAAGGTCGAGTCAATTAGAAAAATGCGACTTTTTAAGTTTCATGAAGCCCAGTGAACAGAAAAATGAAAAAAAAGACAATTTTGTCCAGTTGCTTTTTAAGAGAATCCATTTTAAATAAATTTTATGATTTATATAATCATAAGTCTAAGTATATTTAGTATATGGAGATATAGACCTATTAGTTTTCAAAGTACCTCTAGCACCAGGAAGCCTACTTTGATGAAATTGTGGATATTTTATTGGACTTGCTAGAACTTTTATACTATTTTCTTGGTTTTCTTTCAAAATGTGATTTAACTCTTTGTTACCTCCCAATAAAGATCTCATCATATTCAGCAATTTATCTTTTTCTTCACATTCTTTTTTGAGTTTTTGGACTTCATGCTGAAGATTTGCTTGCTTTTCATTTTCGATATGCTTTTGCATTTCTGCATGTGTGGATATAAGCTTAGATAAGTCTGTGTTTTTTTCTTGTTTAAGTTTTTCATTTTCTTTTTTAAGCCGTTGGCGATCTTCGTTAACAATTTCTAGCTGGGCTTTAAGTTCATTAATTTGACTGACAAAAGCATTTGTGTTGATGCGATCGGATTCAGTTTCGCTTAATAGGCTAAATGTACTAAAGTCTAAACTTGGAGGGGATTGTGGGATGTTTAACGAATATTTCGTTTTGTTATTCGAATTCATTAATAATTATAGGATTTTGAAGAATTTTTAAAAAGTTTGACGATTTTTGGATGATGTGAAAATGGATTGTGTGTGTAAAAAAAGCATGTTTGAAGGTGGGGAGAATATATGGGAAAGGTGGAGGATGATTTTTTTATAGTAAGATCAGGGAGTTTAGGATTTGAGGATTTGTTGAGGAGGAATTAGGAGTTTAAGATAGGATTAAGATTAGAAAGTTAAATTTTAAAGTTTAGGGTTTTTTGATATTGGGATATATTGATAATATATTTAGGGATTCTGAGTTATGATTTTTGTAATTTATGTTTTTTAAGTTTAGATTAATTGGGTTTTATATTGATTGTTGATGACAAAAATAATTTTTTGTGCTGGGTATGATGATTTTAATTATAAACTTTTATATAATTCTTGCTATAATGATTTTGTCATAAACTTTTTTCATGAATGCTTATAATAAACTTGTTTTTTAAATTAAATAAATTCTTAGCTTTAACTAATCAGATTCAAATTTAATAATACTGTATTATTAGATAGAAAAATTGTAACTTTTTGCCTTTGTTTCATTTTGATAATCTGAATAATAATTTCTGTAGTCAAGTATTATTTATAATGTCAAAATTCATTCAGGACAAGAGCTCAAAAATTTTGGTAGAAATGCAAGAAAAATCTAAGAAAGATCTCCAAGAACCAAATTCAACTATACGAAGTCTTTCAACTGACCCTAATCCCCATAAAGAATCTGTCCCTGTAGAATCAAAGAATGATATAGTAAATGAAAATCTAGTCTCATACTATGGGAAAATTGGGGACTTTGGAGAGTTCGAAGGTAGACTCATAGATGATTATCCAAAAACAACTAACAACTATATTATCACATCAAAAGAAGATGTTTATAAATATGTAAATAGAAAAAGTTCAAGACAATCAGAGAGAATCGACGATGGGAACAATTTAGCTTGCCAGCAATGCTTATTACAATAACCCTAAGAAAATAAAATAATTGTATTTTATGCATCTAAAATACTTATATCTAACTAATAAAATTACATAATTGTGATAGTTTAAGAGATTATTAGAAAAATTAATTATATAAAGATACAATGGAAAAGTGCACTCAAAAGACCCTAGAGGATACTTATAAAAGAAGTTCAAAAGCAAACACTCTAACGTTTTTATTGGGAATTATCACAAAAAAATCGGATGCTTATCAGCAAAAACATAACAACTTCCGAGCTTCCTCACAAACTTTTGTCACAGTTAAGCCAAGTACACCAAGGCATAAATCAAGAAAAATACATTTTTTTAACCCGAAACTAGCTTATCAACAATTAAAAACTTCTCAAAGTCCTAATCGAATGCATACAACACGAAGTTCTTTAAATGATTTGCCGATTTCTTGTACGTATAGAAACGATTCTAGTGGTATTTTTAATAGCTTTTTAGTGATTTCAACCAAAAAGCTCAGTGGGCCTGATGATAAAATAAAAAATAGAAGTCAAGAAGTTCTTTATCCAAATTACAGAGCGAAAACTCAAGAGATGCCAACGCATAGAAGTAGTGCACAAAAACAAAACCAAATGGTTTTGAATAAGACTGATGTTAAAGATAAAAGAAATAAAGTTAAAGAGCTCAGTAACTCACAGATTGTGGGATGGTAGTAATATTTAAAGAAGGTTAAAAGCTTTTATAGCTTGCATTGTATAATGATAATTAATGTTGTAATTATAAAATTTTAGGGCTTGATGTTAAAGAAAGGGAAATAACTAAACAGAATTTTGATTTTTTTATAAGTGATTTTCGCTGTAATTATAGAAACTTATAAAAGATTCTTTAAAAGCTAAATTTACAAATACCAACTTCACAANATTAAAGAAAGGGAAATAACTAAACAGAATTTTGATTTTTTTATAAGTGATTTTCACTGTAATTATAGAAACTTATAAAAGATTCTTTAAAAGCTAAATTTACAAATACCAACTTCACAAAAACTCTCTAATCCAAAAAAAAAGCATTTAAATTGCCATTTCCATACCCATCTCAAAAAGCATACCTTAAAATCTAACTCTAATTAATCAGCCTTATTATTATTCGCCCACCGGGACAAGAGAATTTATATCATTACAATTGAGAAAATAAGTGCGTTTAGTCACCCCAATAGCCGTTACATCAATTTTATCGCTTTCCTCATAAACAAACCCGGATTGTATCCTACTTTCCAGCATTTCCTTAGTATCAAAGCTAATTTTTATACGTCCAGGTTTGCCATTGCTTTCCATTTTATTAGCAATCAACACATCAGGTCCCCAAATATCATATCTAACAATACTAGTTCCAATAACCCCAGCAATAATATCCCCAGTATGTACTCCAATCCTCATATTCAAACTTGATGCATGTTTAATATTCTCTTCTTTAATCACATCAATCATCCTATGGGCCATTTTTATTACATTCAAACATTCTTGTGAAGGATTTCTCGATTTCTTCCCCGTATCTCCCATAACAACATAACAATCTCCTATTGTATGAACTTTATAAACATCATATTCTACACACAGTTTATCAAAACGTGTAAAAAGATTAGACAACATTTCTACTATTTGATTAGGAGATTTATGTGAACTCCAGTCTGTAAAACCAACAATATCAGCAAAAATCAAAGTTACAGCATGAAGGTTATCAGTAAAAGCTTGGTCTTTTTCTAAATGTTCTATAACATGTGGAGGCATCATTTGGACTAATAAAGATAAATTATCGTTGATTTCTTTATCGGCTAATAAAGATAAGTTAAAGTTTGTCCGGTCGTGTTTTTCTTGCGAATAAATTGCTTTGAGGTTAATTATTGAAAAACCTGCAGCGAGTAATGCATTAGTTAAATGCCAACTTATATTATCAGAATAACAAGCAAGAATAATCCAAGGGACGAAAAGCAAAACATTTATTGAAAAAGTCATAAACAATGAGCATTCACTAGTATGGCATAATAATAGGATTATATACATAACTTCTAAACCTACAAAATCTGATGGGATTTCACTTGCATAAGGGATATAAAACATAGTTTCTATCATCATAATAAACAAACATAAAACTATCAATACAGGGTATATCATTTTCCTATTATACTTTTGATCAAGTTCAGTATGTTCTTTACTAGTAAATGTTTCACTTGATAAACTTTCTTCTCTATCGAAATTTACTTCAGGAACTATTTTATTAGCTGTGAGTTTTAAAAAACATAATAAAAGCATAAGGTAAAATACTACAATGCTTTTACCAACCACAATTCCTATGTTATCAAAACTTTTTGTTGTGAAATATTGGATTATAACTATAAGGAGGAGTAATGAAAATGTTATCACTGCTATGATAAGTGAAAGGAAAATCGATTTAAAAGTCCCTTCGAATCTTTTAAGCTGAAATTCTTTTTCCTTTTTCGATACTGAAAAGTTTATAAACAAAGGAGGTTTGTTGATAATTATCCCTTTGCCTGATTTTTTAAGAATTGTTTCTTTCCATGTATGAGAATTTCTTGAGTTTCTATCAGGAGCAGCATATGCTTCTATTGGAGTATCATCAGCAAAAGATCTTTCACTATTCCCATTTGTTGAAAACATTAAAGTTGAGATTCCATTTGATGAAGCTATACCACCTGCCATATCAAAACTATCAGGTTTAGTTTCTGAGATTATATAAACTTGTATATCCCCTTTACCTTTTGCATATACCATCTTAGGAGTAAATGTATATTCATCATTGTCTTTAAGTAATTCATATGTAGTTGTTGAGATTTGTATACTATTTGATTGATCTAATGTTGAACACATACGACTTGCTGTATTAACTGTATCTCCAACTAAAGAAAACTGAGGCTTATGATACCCAACAACCCCTGCTGAAACTTGTCCACTATTAATACCAATTTTAACCTGAAGGCTATTCCCATTTTTTAATTGTATATTACTCACTTCTTCTATTATAGCAAAAGCAAGTTCAACAGTCCTTCTAGCATGACATTCTTTTCTAAAATGTAATGGTAATTCTTTATCACTATCTTTAAGCCCAGCACAAGCCATATAAGTTTTCCCTACAGTTTCAATTTTTGTAACCCCAGTACTTTCACATAAACTATCAAAATTACTAAAAAGACTATCAAGGAAAAAAGTTAATTCTTCAGGTTTATAGTCTTTGCATATTTTATCAAAGTCACAAATATCACAAAATAATATAGTCACATCGCCTTGGTTTTCAGATATATACCTAACACCATCTTTAACTCTATTTCTGACAAATCTAGGGAGCATTATGCTTAATATTGAATGAGTTTTTTCAATACCAGCTTTATGATTATTCATGAGGATATGTTCAGTCCTTCTAGCTGTTTCACAATAATATCCTTTGATAGCTGAAGTTATTGTTATAGATGTTATTAAGATAAATGTGCTTAGGATAAGTAAAGCTGAATTACCATGTGAGAATTTTTCACTATATTCAATTGATAAGCTTATGAGAAAAAGGATTAAATTGAGGAGGTTTATAATACAAATTCCAACCCAGTGGACTGTGAGGACCATGAAAGTTACTGATGGGACTAGGGCTGTAGCTAAAAGGCTGGTGCTTTTGAAACTTGCTTCTAAACCGAATTTTACTAATAAACCTATGAATAATATCCCACAAGTATAGAAACGGTAGTTTTTTTGATAAGTGGAAGTCCATAATAAAAAAACTACAATGCTACAACTAGCAATCATTATTATACGAGCAAGAGTATAACTTAGGGTTACAGGACGGAAAGTTACACCAAATATTGTCCAGATAAGCAAGAGAATCCATAATAAAATAAACGTGAATTTAAATATCATTATATGGTCTTCAAAGAAACCAAGAGCATATTTTTTTTCTATATATGAATATGTGAATTGAAGAGTTTTTTTACTCATAGAAAACTTTTGCGTTTGGAGTTTGTTTTTCCATTTCTCAGATTGTCTGTATAAACTTAGTAATGAATGGCNGAATATTGTCCAGATAAGCAAGAGAATCCATAATAAAATAAACGTGAATTTGAATATCATTATATGGTCTTCAAAGAAACCAAGAGCATATTTTTTTTCTATATATGAATATGTGAATTGAAGAGTTTTTTTACTCATAGAAAATTTTTGCGTTTGGAGTTTGTTTTTCCATTTCTCAGATTGTCTGTATAAACTTAGTAATGAATGGCTGTATTTTGATAGTTTTGATGGGATTTGACTTAAGAGACAATGGCCTGACTTGAGTTTTTCTATTAATTTCGGTTGGAAGAGTTCGGTAAAATTGTGGTAAAAATACACAGGAATTATACAAACTATTGAAGAAAAACACATAGAAAAAAATGAGAATGGGGATAAAGTTATCATAAACCCTACACCTATAAGTTCACTATCTGGGAAAGTAGTTTCAGATACAATGCTTATAAAAATTATTAAGCAGATTATTGAAAACAGGATTGAAAAATAGTATAACAGAGTATAACAATAAGTTTCAATATAAATCTGTAAAAGTACTACAATAATCAGAGTTATATACAATGATGTACCTATTTCAATTATGTTTTCTGTATAAGCATTATTAAATGATACCTCAGGCAAAGCGACATAACAAAGGATGATTAATATTATTCCTTGTACTGAAGATATTAACGTATAAGACAAGAATTTTTTCCAATTAAACAATGAGTTTTGTATCCCTAATGCATATATTTGTGGATTAAACATAATTTTCTTAGCAGACACATCTTCATCAAAAATACCAATAACAAGTATAGGCAATGTAGTAAAAAAAATGTTATATCCAACTAATAAAGATGCATTAAAAATACTAGTCCCTGAATATGAGCATAAAAACGTATAAGCCAAAAGTACAATAGTTAATAAGCAGTTTTTATATAAAAATAACAAAATCGCTTTAGAAATCCTTGCATAAGTATAATGACCATGTATTAAAATCAATTGATCGATATCGCTAAAATGTGTGACAATAGCATCACAATAGTTCATAGCAAGTGAATGTGTATGATGATTTATCCCAATACCCACATCAGCATTTTGAAGCATATTAATATCCCCTTCTCCGCTACCTACAGCAGCTACAACTGGTCTAAAGCTGAAGTTTTCTTTTAGAAGTTTTACAACGTTACCTTTATCTTTAGGCATTAGACCAGTAAAACATACTGATTTAGCACAGGCTAGAACACAAACTAAGAGTTTTCTGCAGTCTTCATCATTTATAGCAACTTTAAAAGAATTTCTATCAATGACAACAGAATAGTCTATACCGTTAACATCGAAAGGTTTTGATAATTCAGTATCTACACTAACATCTAATTTGGTCATAGATCTAAACACCCCATTATTCGATATTAAAGGTCTTATTACTTGGCTTTCATTATCATCATCAGTATTTCCATAATTTCCCTGTTTTTTCTCGTTATAATTAACTTTAACCCTTGTTTTCCTTTGTATACCCATTGTCCCTTGACGATGTAATACTTCTTTTTCTGCCCTTCCATATACAAACCTTTGGATTCCTTTAAGCAAAACTTTATTTATTGAGATTTCTGAACCTACATCTTTAATTGCCAAAATATTACTACATGGATCTATAATATGTGATTCTTTTGCTATAGAAATAGTTTCAGCATAATTATCACTTGATGCTAACCATATTTTTATCCCTGCATTTTGAAGTTTTTGCAATACATTATGTGTATCTTTATGTAACTCTTCACACAAAGCTACAACACCCAAATATTTTATATTCTTTTCTAATTGTCGAAATATCCCTTCAACTCTACCTTCAGAATTTAAAAGAGACTTACGGATTTTTTTGAATTTAGTCTTGTATTCTTTCATATCTCGTTGTGAGATTTTTTTATAAGCTAATATAAAAACTTGGCAGTTGTTATCTTCTAAGTCTTCAGAAATTTGGCTTATTGTGTTTAAATGCTCAAAGCTTATGTTTAATAATGGGAGCATAGTTTCAGGTGTACCTTTTATATATATGACCCCACCTCCTCCAATAAGTTCTTCTAATAAAATTCTTGACTTGGTTTTATTTTTACTTAATGGGCTATTTGATACTACTTTATATGTGACTAAGCTTTGATTATAAAAAAGGTCAAGACGTTTTCTTTGATAGATAGAAAGTTTGTACCCTAATTCAGATGCTGTTTCAACCATAGCAATTTCTTCTTTACTTCCTAAATATTCGTTGTTATGCTGGTCAAGGTCATTTGCTAGGGATAAACATTTCATAAAGTTTACAATATGAGTGTTGCTATGCTGGTCATTTAAATAATTTTTCATATCATTAAATGTTTCTGAATAATTTTCATGGTTTCTTGGACTGGTTGGAGGAGCTTGAAAGCAACTATCGATAGGCTCTTTATTATCGATTTCTTCAACGTGTTTGAAAAGTTTGTCTCCAATTAGGCATGATTTGACAATAATGTTTTTTTCTGTTAAGCTGTTTGTTTTATCTGTGACTAAAAAATCAATTTGGCCAAGGTTTTCACTAACATCATCATTATTAAAAATATAGCTCTTAGCTTGTCTTCTGAAAAAAAAACTTTGTAAAAGTCTTATTATATCAATAANTTCTTTATTATCGATTTCTTCAACATGTTTGAAAAGTTTGTCTCCAATTAGGCATGATTTGACAATAATGTTTTTTTCTGTTAAGCTGTTTGTTTTATCTGTAACTAAAAAATCAATTTGGCCAAGGTTTTCACTAACATCATCATTATTGAAAATATAGCTCTTAGCTTGTCTTCTGAAAAAAAAACTTTGTAAAAGTCTTATTATATCAATAACCATGAATAGTGATATTGGGACTATATTGTTATAAAGCAAAGTAAAAGTTATAATTGGTTCAAGAGGTTGATAATCATCTAAAGTATAATTATTCGCATAATAAAACCCAAAAACAGAACCTATAACTAATATAACTTGAACAATAAGAATACATAAAACCCATCTATTTACCTGCTCTTCAACCCTACTAATTTTTTTCTTAAAAGGGTTTGCATTTAATAATAACCTAGAGTCTTCTCCACAATAGACTACAAAACCAACAATTGTCACTTCTCCTTTCAAAATCCCCCCAGCATATAAAATATTTGATGTTGTTAGTTCTAAAGCTGATGGGTGAAGGTCAAGTTTCAAAGTTCCAAAGAAATTATTATAATCAGGACTTGGTTCTGGAACTTTGACAATCCCTGAAGCACGCATGATTCCATAAAATCGTGCACCACCTTGAATCTCAGCATCAAAAGAATTTATAACCTTTTCCAACTTTTCTATTGACCTTTTTTCTCTTTGAACGGTATACCCCAAAAGCCGACTCATATCTAAAAATACATGTCCAGTTTTATGTTTATATGCTAGTATCATATCAGCAGGGATAATTTGCCCTTCTTCAACTTCAATAAATTGTCCTACTACAATATCTTCTGAAATTATAGGACTAAACTTTTCACCATCCCAATATTGATAGATACTATTATTTAAAATTCTAAGCTTTTTGTCAAGCTTATAGTTGTAATAAGCAGCTTTAAGTAAAGATATAAGCAACAAAATAGACAAAGGGACAATTGTAGTCCAAGAGTCTGTTGGATTTAATTGATAAGGAATCAATTGGAAAATTGACACTATTAGGAACCAAATGTTAGAAACTCTTTGGAATTGTTCAAATAGATTGTGAGGAATAAATGTCCACCAGGTCCAACGAGAGAGTTTGTATTTGTTGCCAGGGTAAACTGATGAGGTTATATTTATATTCCCTTTGAGGTTAATATCTCGTAAAATTGTTTTCTTTTTGGACTCCATTATAAGAACCTCATATCATTTGAATAAAATTAAAATTTTGGCATTTGTTTTGTATTATGGCTTAGTGGGAATTAGGTAGAGCTTGTTGGTTATTGTTTTTTAATAGTTTGGGTTTAGGTTTGGAAGGAGTTGGAATGATTATTTTTAGGTTTTTTATGAAAATGATATGATTTTAGTTAGGGTTTTAAAGGGAGGTTATTAGTTGGGAGGTTTGGGTGGATTTTAGATGGAGGAAAATTGTTAAGGGATTAGTTTTTATGATTTGATAATAATGGGTTTAAATAGAAATTGTAAGAAAATTTTGGTTAAATGGATATTTTAGATTAATTAAGTATTTTGATTTATAAATAATCAGTAGTTAGTATTTGGGAAATTATTGAAAGCATCTACTGGAATTTAAATCGACAGATAGATTTTTAAAACTATTTAGAATCATGCACTATTTTTAATACCAAGCGTTCTAATATTTATCGATAATTGTACAAATTGTTTTCTAATTCAATACAAAATAAAGTACTGTATTATTTACTTATATTTTCTCAATCAAAAACTTAAATCTAGACTTAATTTTAGTTTTTATCTTACAGCGATCACATTTTTCAAACAAAAAAATCAAAGCTCCTAAGTATAAAAACCCTTCAAATAAAACACATAATTATCATCCTAGCCTCCAAATCAATTCCTAACCTAAGATCCTCACAAAAATCTTCCACCCCAACTAATAAACTCCTAATAAAATTTTCATTGCCATAATTTTATAAATTTCAACAAAGCAATCCTCTATTTATTTTCCAATTTTTTACTCATACAAACCTATAAACTTCATCTTAAATGATATAACAACATCATTCGAGCATAAATTTTTACATATTGTGTGGTTTTTACTAATATGAAAAGGCATCAACAGCATCTCTCTGATCAAAACCCCTCCTCTATATCCTCATTACCAGATACCACAAAGAATACTAAACCTATATTTTTTAACCGATTAGCACATATAAAAGATGATATAGTCTATTACCTATCTGAACCATTACTAAGTATCTTATGTATAAACTGTCAAGAAATGATTCCTTCAGAAGATATATCAAAGCATTCAAGATTATGTGTTGCTATTACTGAAGAGGTAAAAAAACTAGAAAGTATGTATTCAGTAGATGAATGGATTTTCAAAATCCAAAAACTAAAAAAATGCCTTGAAAATGCTCTCAAAACTCAACATCTCAAACCTCCAGATAAAAACCCTATAATAATCATGATAAGAATTATAAACCAAACAGTCTTAGATTACACTGAAGAATCATTGATTAATGCTATAAATTCTTTAAATGGGATTATAAACAATTTCAAAGGGATTTTAAATACTAGAATTTATTTAGACCGTTTATTATCTCTTGTAATCTCACTTGAAAAAGTAGTTAAAAATGAAAAAGATATAAAAGATAATGTTAAAGATGCGATAATAATGAAAACTAGGCTAATAAAAGATTTGAAAATACAAACGGATTATTATAAGTCTAAAAGTGATGTTTTGGAAAATGCGATTTTCCGTACTGATAGATCAAAGAGTCCTTATGGGAAAAGAATAGATTATGTTGATAGTGATTTAGGTAGTAAAAGAAGTGATTGTTCTTGGGTTTCTCCAATACAAAATGATCTTTCTCCGTTGATTTTAGATGATGATATGTCGCCGAATTTGAAAAAAGTGAGTCAAGTATGTGATAAAGACTTGGAAAAATATTTTTATTCGGTGTGTCTTGCTTTGAAGATCAAATATTCTTCAAAAGAAAAAAGAAAAATCAAGTTGTCTAATAGGAAAATGTTTAGGGAAGCTATTGATAATAAAATTCCTCCTGAAGAATGGTATAATTTCATAAATTCACAGATAAATGACCCTGATCCTAAATTTATTTTGGGCCCACCTCGTAGAAGGATGTATGCTGAAACTAAACAGTCTTTTGAGAGTATCATTGAAGAATAAAATTTATTTATAACTTAATCGATATCTTAAGAAAAATAAATTCTTAAAAGGTTAAGCTAGGTTGAATTTAGGAACTAAGAATCATTTGGATTTAGGACATCCTATTTTCCTAACTTTTTTTTTTTTGATTTTAGACTAGTTTCCTCAAAAAATTTTGATATCATCATAAATCATATCTTAGTTTTAAACCATAATTTAAAAAAACTATTCTTATTATTCTGC
This sequence comes from Stentor coeruleus, assembly GCA_001970955.1. Taxonomy (NCBI): domain Eukaryota; phylum Ciliophora; class Heterotrichea; order Heterotrichida; family Stentoridae; genus Stentor; species Stentor coeruleus. The sequence goes on along the minus strand of MPUH01000764.1, from coordinate 5,624 downwards.
ATTATGCATATGTAAACAAATCAGGAATCTCATTTGATTGCATTCTTTTCCTCCTATTAAAATAATGTGGAGTAATCGGTTTCAGTGGAGGGAGTTTAAGATTTTTATTCACAATAATAAAACCTTTATTATCAGCAATATTATACTGTTCCCCAAAATCTTCAACATTTTGTTTTCCACCAAAAAATTCATCCCCACCTTCTCTTTTCTCATCAGGATAATTTTTCATATAATCCTCATCAATTAAAGACAAATTTAAATACTTCTCAACATCACTTGAACCTTCAAATAAATTCTCAATAGTCTCTGAAGGGATATTCAACATAAAACCTTTAGGCGAAATATTCTCTTGTGATATCTGTGTATAATTAGGTGATGTTATAAACATTTCTTGTAAATTTCCAATTTTCTCAGAACTTCTTTGGTTTTTCTCAACATAATCTTTTTTTTCATTATCATTTAATATATTTTTTCTTAAATCTTCATCGTTTCTGTTTTTTTCAATTGGCATTTCTATGTTTTTTACTTTTTGGCTTGGTATTTCAAGACTATTCTCTTTGAATTTATCTATTTTTTTATTTAAACTTAGATTTTTTTCTTGGGTTTTTGAGAACTGGAATTTGTTGTGAATAGGTTCTTCGTATTCAGAATATCGATTATTAATTGGACTTTGAGAATTGTGAGGCATTTTAGGTAAAGAAAAAGCTCTTAACATGCTGAGATTTTTTATGTTTTCGTTATCAAGTTTTTCTTTAGGACTGATTCCAGGGCTTCTGATGCTTGAGGGTTTGAAGATTGTGGGAAAATTGAAATCCAGGGATTTTTTTCTTGAGTTTTTAGGGATTTTTGGTTGGAAGGTTATAACTGAGCCTATTGAGTTGTTTTTTTGTGTGCTGTAGTTACTTGATGGGGAGTTAAAAGGACCTTGTCCTGTTGTGTTTTCTATAGCTGTGTTTTTGGAGTGTTTGTTACGTGATTTTTTTGATGGAAAACATAAACAACTGCAACTTTTTTTTTTGGAATTACTCATTTTGGATTATTTTATATTTTGTTTTTGAAAACACAAATGAGTGGTAATGAAGATTTGAGGTTTTAGCTAGGATTTATTAATTATGCATGCAATCATGCTCTTAAAATATGCCTAAAACAACTTTTATAATCAAATCAATATAAAATGTCAGGAAAAATTGACTTAAGTTGTTTGACTCGTCCAAAGAGTTCAAGCCACTTAGCTCCTAGAAAAAAGCGAGTCAACGATGCTTGGGTTGGAGGCGAATCTAAATCCCCAACTGACTTCTCTACAAAAAAACCAGCAAACGACTCACCAGCCCAAGGTCAAAAAAACTCTATCGAAAAACTACAAAGTACATCAAAACTCTTAGAATCCAGCATAAACCAATATGAAAGTACTTCAAAATCCAGCATCAATTCTGATAGAAACTCCTTATCCTCAACAGTTACCCCTGAAATTCAATCCAAATACCCTGAAAGAAGCTCAGAATCATCTTTAAAATCATCGCAAAGGATTTTCCAAAGTCTAACCAAAAGTCCTAAAAAAAACATATTTTCTGAAACCAAAACCATAAAAATCTTCAAAAATCCTTTAGAAACAAGTGATTCTCAACCTAGCACAAGTATCCCATCATTAGCCTCAGATTTCACAAGTACAGATGAAAGTCCTAATAAAACTATTGGCAAATCCTCTAAACCAAATCTCCCTTTATCTCCAAAATCAGCATCAAGTATCCATGAATATAAGCAAATTTTTTCAAGTACTAAAGGAAAAATTAATAATGCTGAACCTAAAGCTAATGTACCTCATACAACAAAACCCAGTCTACCCCTTTCATCAAAAACAGTAAACAGTAGCCCATCTCGTTATAGTAGCATTTAACAGCCCTCAAATATCAAAACCCAGTCTACCCCTTTCATCAAAAACAGTAAACAGTAGCCCATCTCGTTATAGTAACAGGAATTCTTATGATATTGAAGATGAGAAAATGGAAATACTCAAACAAAAACAAAACAATTGGCCTTGGGCATATCGACTAACAGATAAATACTCTCCTTTTAATGGACATAAAAAATTATCAGGTTCTGATGAAATACAAAGTTCTTCAATGTCGCTACCTGGAAAAAATTTCATAACAGATGATTGTTCAGTTCACTCAAAAGATACAAATCAAAAAGGATGTATTTTAAAAGCAGCTTTAGAAAGACTACCAAATAAAATAGTATATAATGATAAAATAACACAAGATACTGATGAAAAAGTACAACAGAATGTTGTGATTGAGAAATTTGATGAAGATAAAAATAATGCGGATAATAAAATTAAAGAACTTTTAAAACAAATAAGTGCACTTAAAGAAAAAGAAGAAACTTTACAGGATTTACTTAAAAAAAACACTGAAAAACATCAGAATGAAGTTAAAAATTACTCAAAGGAAATAGCATTGAAGGATAAGAAAATAATAGAATTAACTGCTGTGATAAATAAAAATAGTGAAATGCAGGTGGAGTATAAGAAAAATAATAAAGAATTTGAATCGGATAGTAATACTATGTTGGTTAAACAAGGAATTAGGGAGATTGATTATTTGAATGCTAAGATTAAAGAGTTTAAAGCGAAAATTGAAGAACTTGAGAGAGAGAAAATAAAACAATATGAGGATAATAATAAGTTGGTAAGGGAGCTTAATGAAGTTATAATAGAAAACGAAGAGATTATTAGGAAAAATGTAGAGGATTTAAATAGCAAAGACAGTCAAATAGCAGATAGAAATAATGCTATATTTATACTAGAGAATCAGATTAATGAACTAAAAAATTGTATCAATATTAGTGATAGTTCTACTTATGATAGGACTATTCAAAAAGAATTTAACTCTTGCAATAAAACTTACACTGAAGTATCTGATGCTTTAAAAAAAGAAACTATAGAAAAGGAAACACTTATAAAAAAAATCGAAATAAATGATAAATTTTATAATGACGAAGTTAGTAAATTGAAAATAGAAATAGAACGTCTAAGGAAAATTGTTAGAGAAAAATATGATGAGAAGAAATTTGAAGATTATGAAAGGGAGAAAAATAATATGCAAGATAAAATTGATACTCTTTCTGAAGTTGTTAAAATCAAAGATGATATTTTAAGTCGGAGAGAAGATAAAACTTAAGCAAAATATTTAAATTAGATAATTTAAAGTATATAAGTCTAGTAATTTCTAAAATTAAGATATTCTTTGTTGATAATTTAAGATTATATTAGCATCGATTATTTAGAAAATTGTATATTAAATTAAATCCATAGTCAATGCTTGTGATAATGAAAAAAAAATTAGGGTAAAATTGTATGTGCACTTTAATTAATAGGTAGTCTAAAATCTGAATAATATATTTGATTAATATCAATGTATATTCATCATCATTTAAATACATTAATATTATCTGTTTTTACTTAGCAAAGATAAAAAAATACTTGAAGTTGCCCTTGCATAGTAATGCTTATGAGAAAAATTATAGACCTTCAGATTAAGTAAACTATGTTTTCCATTAATAAAATTAAACAAAAAAATCAAGATAATAATAAATATGAGCAAACCTTCTAATAAAAAATCAGAAGCATCCTCTCAAAAGTGTAAAGCATTGCAGAATAGCAAAAATAATGAAGTTAATGCAAAAAAAGCGAATCCTGACCAACTGAGTGGGAATAATAACATCATAATAAGCCCATACGGAAAAAGACCAACTAGTCAGCATCCTCAGAAGAAAATTTCTGAACCAAAGACTAATCAATCAAATTATGGGTATAATGATTCAAGACAAGCAAAATCACCGTATAAATACGGAAATATGAAATCATCAATTTTAAATATAAATAAAACTGTTGTGTCAATACCTTTAGAAGAAAAAAACAAAGGAGAAGATATTAAGCAGAATAGCCAAAATTTTATATTGAATAAAGAGATTTCAGCAAAGAATTTGAAAATTTTGCAGCCTGAAATGGAAAATAAAAATTTGAGCGAGTTGGAAGAAAAAAACAAAAGTTTAGAAGAAAAAAACAAAAATTTGGAAGAAAAAAACAAAAGTTTAGAGGAAAAAAATAAAAATTTGGAAGAAAAAAACAAAAGTTTAAAAGAAAAGAAAAAATCATACACTTCAATAATCGAAAAACTACAAACTAATCTCTCCCCATCAATTTCTAAGCAATCAAATCAACCTATGAATTTGCAAATCTATAAAATTTTTAATCCAAGTCAAGATAATTCGCCTAAAACCCATAAAGAATGCTTCCAAATACATTCTATAGACTCTATTAAAATCGTAAATCAAAATAATTTGGTTGCATTATATCAAAAAAACAATGCTTTGCTTGCTAATGAGCTTAAAGAGACTAAGAATTTGTATGATATAATTGAAACTAAGTATAATGATGAAAAAGCTCATATGGAAAGAGAACTTGAATATTTTAAGGGCAAATTTAATAAGTTGCAAGAAGTTGTAGATTCTAAAGTTGACCCGAAATTTGAGAATCTGAATAAAGAATTTAATGAATTAAAAAGAGCTTATGATTTAGTAGCAGCTCACTCTGAGGAACAAAGGAAAAAAATCCTAGAAATCGAAACTGGAGTTACAGATGAGGCTAGAAAGCATATTGAAGAATTAGAAGAAATTATATTAAAATTGCAAAAGGATAAAGGCGAATTGAAAAATAAGCTTATGGCAGCTTTAATGTCTTAAAGTTAGTATATTTCAAGTTTTATAATTTATATTAAACACTTTATAATTGAATCAATTTAAAAATTCTAGATATGAATAATGTATACATTTTGTATTATAGTTATGATTATTTTTCCATATAAAAAATCAAAAACTATAGTAAAATTTTAAGCTATATTTATGCTAGAGAATCAGATTAATGAACTGAAACAGAAAAAGTTTGGGCAAATTTAATAAGTTGCAAGAAGTTGTAGATTCTAAAGTTGACCCGAAATTTGAGAATCTGAATAAAGAATTTAATGAATTAAAAAGAGCTTATGATTTAGTAGCAGCTCACTCTAAGGAGCAAAGGGAAAAAATCCTAGAAATCGAAACTGGAGATGAGGCTGGAAAGCATATTAAAGAATTAGAAAAAATTATATTCAGATTGCAAAAGGATAAAGAAGAACTGAAAAATAATCTTATGGTAGCTTTAATGTCTTAAAATTAGTATTAGTTAGGAATTATCGCTTGACTATTGTCCAGCCCTTGTTAATTTCTAGATATGAATAATGCATATATTTTGTATTATTATAAAAATTGTCTACAAAAGCAAATATGAAAGAACGTATTTAATATTATTTCCTAATACTAAAATTAATTATCCTAATGTTAGTTAGTTTATAATAATTATATGAACATATATCAAATCAGCAACTTCATTAATTAATTATCCTAATGTTAGTTAGTTTATAATAATTATATGAACATATATCAAATCAGCAACTTCATTAGCACACTATTCAATAGATCACCTCATACTAACTTTGCGAATAATAAAGAAACTCGTACCAATACAATGAAAGATAATGAAGTAAATTTGAGTAAATATTCGAAGAAAAAAAGCTACTCTAACTCAACAA